>JAGFPH010002095.1:27414-48999 GCA_018207615.1 Philaenus spumarius | reverse complement strand
CCGTGTAACCTACCGCCGCTATAGGGCGATTTTTAAATTTTGTTTACTTTATAACTATTAATCATAGGGAAAAATTACCAAGACATTCGGATGAAGAATTTTGTCCTCAAGAGTTTGGTATTAAAAAAAACGCTATTTGAATAATTGCGGGTTTTAAATGAGTTTTAGGATGAGCAATGTCGGCGTAACCTACCGCCGCTATAGGGAGTCGCTTTCTACAGGTTGCTTTCTGTTTTACTAGAGCCGACCCTTAACACCGCGGGATAACAACAATAACCCTTAATGTAAATATAATGCTCAGAAAATGGTCAAAACTGAGTACAAATGTTCATTCGGCAAATATGATTTTTTTATTGAATAACTCTCCCAACATCTATCAACAGAAATTGATTCTATCCCAAAATGTACATAAAGCTATTTTCCCTTTAATATAAAAAAATTGTGCCCTTACCCCTACTCTGTCCCTATTACGGTCGGACAGATCAACTTCATTGCCCTGACGTCCTCCTAGGCTGGCACACATCACGACAAACGCCATTGATCTCATCTTTACTCCCTAATTAAAAACTCTTGCTCTCACTGATAATGCACATTTTCTTTTCTCTAAATATGTTGCGGGATGTAGCCTAGCTTATCTGTTCCCTCTCCCGCATCTGTTCTGTTCTTTCTTTACATTCCTTGTGTTATTGTTTCAGCTCTCACGTAAGTATGCCACCGAATGTGGTTGTACTGTAAATTTTCGTTTTGTAGGTCTATTATAAATAAAGCTGTTTATTGTTTAAATACTTTTATAATATTTAGTTGTTAAATTTAATCTTTACTTTTACTTTCTCACTATACTATAGTATAGAGAAAGTATAGTGATCGCAAAAAAAATCGATGTTGAGATTTTTGTGGAAATATCCGTTTTTTGACACTTTGAGTCCAAAAAAGTGGTTTTTACAAAATGTCTGTTTGTATGTCTGTATGTATACAAAGCTAGAGCGAAAACTATTCGATCGATTTCGAACAAATTTGCACTAAACATGTCAATTAGGCCTATATAGATGCTCGAAAAAGGGTTTTGAAACATTTTGAAAAACAACCCCATTTTTGGCCAAAAAACGCCCAAAAATCAGTTATTATTTTTTTATAAGAAACGGCTTTAACGATTTTGATAAAATTTGGCTTATTTGTAGCGCTTAATATACCCTACCATATGCAGAAAACCGTATCTTTCTAAAAATTCTTGTTTAGCTAATAATAATAATAATAACAACTGATTTTTGGGGGTTGTTTGGCCAAAAAGTTGTTTTACAAAATTTTTCAAAACCTTTTTTCGTGCATCTATGCAGGATTAATAGACATTTTTTGTGCAAATTTGTTCGAAATCGATTAAATAATTTTCTCTCTAGCTAATAATAATAATATTTATTAGTTAAACTCCTACTTTAATAGCACCTCTCCTACCCCACCTACAATTATGAAGTCACAATGAATCTGTTTAATAATTTAAATATGTTTGTTAGAAAGTATGTGCCAGTTCCTGGTACCGTTTATTTAGTTTACAACCAAATTATTATTATAAGTGTTTTTTTGCCAAAATTTTCCACCAAACCAAAATATTGTTAATTCACTAAAACTATAACAAGTTATTTTCAGAACATACATCTATATAGATAGTTATTTTTTTGTTTGTGATATTTATCTGTTCTTTAAGAACAGGTTTAAAAACAGTTCTCAACATAGAACAGAACAGTTAAGAACAGTTCACTGTGTTTAACCCCTCACATCTCTAACCAGGAGCCCATGTCAACCAAGACTCCTTGTATCGCTACCAAACCTTTTCCAAAATACCTCCTTTTCTAGTCTTTTATCACTATTAAAAATCTCTTTCCCCCATTCAGATTTCCCCGTCTAGTCTTTTGTCTTAAATGTTGGCTTAGTTAAAAATGTAACTCTGCGAATGCATCGTTTCTAATTATACATCTATAAATTCCGTATTACAATTATTATTATAAATTCCGGAGATTTTTCCACAAGTTAAAAAAGAAATTAATTCCTTGGGAATAAAAAGAAATATGTTAATATAATTTAAAATAATTTGAAATTCATATAAAATTTAACCCCCCCCCCCCCCACTGGGACAGTTCAAATTTTCTTTACTTTAAGCATGGATATGTACATCAAAAATAATATTTAATATGTCGTATTAATTATGTATCAGCTTACTCAAGATATTCTAAAAAATAAAATTTTATACAGTTCATTACAGTATTACTTATAACATCAAATATAGAAAATTTCGAATTTAGGCCTATGACATAGCATTTTAGCGTAGTTGATTGTCCAGTTACAATGTTTGTTTAATTAGTGTGTTGCGTTTATTTTGGTTTTCTCATCTTTTATTTATTATAATAAAGTTACAGTGAAATAGTGAGTTGTAGGAAATTGTATCCTATAATATATAATAAAATTTAAAAAAGTTAATTTTATATTTTAAATTTTGTATACGATTATAAGTATATATTATGTAATTTATTTTAAATATCTCACTTATAAAATAAAACTATTTTTATAATTTCAGTTCTTTAGGAATTATTTTTAAATGTTTAAATATAAAAGGTTCTTTATTTAAAGTTTTTTATTTAAATATATTTAAAATAAAGGGTCTTTACTTAACTGTATTTATCAATATATAAATTGTAGTGGAAACAAAGGTCCCCGAAATTGAGTAGAAAGGTACGTTGTGTGTTATAAAACGTCTGAATATTCAACGATACGGCAGGACGTTATTCAGTTATTACATTAGAATATTAAAAGCAAGTAAAGAGAGAAAAGCCTGGGTTCGAAATTCCGTGTTTCAAAATGTATTCCACAGTAATCCCACGACTGGGAGACGCTGTAAAACAATTTATTGCAGGAAAGATTATTTACGAAGGAGTGTACATTTATATTACTGCCATCAATGGGAATTATTTGACTTGAAAATTAGTTTAATAGGTGTTTTATATTACCTGTCATTCCACTATGCATGGCAAAGTAATTGAAATTAAAAACATAATTTTATTTAGGTAGTTATAAATTATAATTTATTGTTCTTAGTTTCAATAATAATATATATTATATAAAGTAATATAACACAATCTATACAACAAATTTTACGTGATATCCGTCATGTGACTCCGTTCTGCGTGTTTATTACGCGATTTGAAACTTGTGTTGCATCATCAGATATGTTAAAAAAACATTTACATCACATGCAACACACAACTACATCGGGTAGAGGCCTACTTTATCTTACGGTAGATCGACTACTATTTAAGTCCGGTGTTCGGGTTATGTAAGTCTGAGATCCTTATCGCCGAATCTTACAGGAACTGTAGCTAGTCGTTCAGCAATTGCTTGTTACCCTGGGTCCACATATTGGGGAAAAGTTGGCTCATGTTTAGGGATTATTGTTTAGAGCCAACTTTTAGGTCATATTCAAAAAGAGAAAATGTTAGGGCCCGTATCCCAACTCGTCTGTCGAAGAAATTTGCGTTATTGCGTATCAATAAAAATATTTTTAAATTGAAGAAGAGAAAAAGACTATCTCGGAAAAGAACATGTTTTCTTTTTTGTAGTAAATTTTCTCTAGAAAACTGTCCATTAACTCATAGGCGGACGAGGTGCTTCACAAGATGGCATCGGTCGATACGCCAGAGCGAATAGAATCTTTTGCTTTCTTCTGATGTAGGTGGTAGCTCGTCATCAAAGATACTATCTTTTTTCAGTTCAGGTGGAATTAATGCTAAACTTTCTTGAATTCGTTCCCATGCGTCTCTAACGGCATTCATACATGGATTCCACAAAATGATTTCGGATCGATAAAAATCTAAATACTCTAAAAGACAATTTAATTGGTCTATGGTTTTTGAATTTGAGATATTTCGAGATAATAACTAACAATACTTGGACTGTGGGCAGACCACTCAATCCACAATAATGAGTTTAGTCCGCGGAATATATAAGTAATATGGAGGGAGCGTTATAGTCCATCAGCGAGGCAAGCTGCCGGATAAATATGACGGCGAGTTTGGTACCCTCGACACTTCGCTGCAGTGCCACGCGATTTTGTCGCAAAAGTTTTTAAAATCAGTGTTGTTTTAAGAAAAACAGTCAAGTTTGATAAATACAAAATTTCAAAACGGACATTTCTTTGACGTAGAAGGCACAACCACCATGTATTATTAATTAAAGCTATATGTACCAAATACTTTAATATTAGACTACACAACTAACTCAACAGTGTTCAACCAACACATTCATGAAACAAAAACAATGAACATTTTGTGTTAAACAATTTAGTTTTTGGCCAGACATATATATTGTATTCATTGGTTGGTTTTCTTTATCATCCTTATAACATAAATATAATTTTACAAGTAAATTAATAAACAAAATAATAATTGAAGTATACATTATTTTAATAATATATAACATATAATTTTAAACGCGGATAGGTAAACTAAAGACTAATATTTCGTACAAAAAAAGAGTTTTGCATATTACTCTTAAACAATTAATTATTTCAGGAAAAACATATAAATGCAGTTAAAATTTGCCGTTCCTATTTACTTTTATTTAATCAAATATATATTTTAATTCTATAATATTAGAAGTTATTTGATGTGATCGACACAATAACTCTTATCAGCAGCCAGTGCCGGAGTAGCGTTGAGTTATGGCTGTGCGTAGCGGAAACATGTTGCATTATTAGTTGTGTTCAAACCTGTCACTGTGACGAAACTACTCGTCTTAGACAGAAAAGGTAAAGACATTCTTAAGGTTCAACTATTTATCTACAACTCTGGCGCTGACATAATGTCTCTGACAAAAAAAAAAAAAAAATTCCTCGCTTACTAACTTTTTCAAGTATTTTTTCTCACATTAATAATTATTGATAAAACTTTAACGTTTAATAAAAAGATATGCACGAAATATAGCTAATTTGATGCATACAGGTGGTTTGGAAAATTTACAATTAACATTTCTGCCAAATTTAACATTTTTTCATACATTCAAAGACTATAAAAAAGCGGTACAAATGAAAGAAGACAAACTAATATGTTCGCCACGGACGACCGAGTTTAGTGGATTTTGGCGGACAAAGATGGCGGAATTTTGCCTCACTGGATATATAGGCTTATTACTAGTAGTGCTCTCTCCAACTTATCCATATACTCCGTGGTTAAGCCAAGCAAATTTCGATGTTAAATTCCAGATTAATATATGTAGTTGGAATTTTTTTATCACGGATAAAAAGATTAAAAAGTAAAGGAATGATTATAATAATAAGTAATAATAAATTAAAGTGGTATCTGTCCATAGCCTCCCTAATATTAAGCATGGCAGTTAATAGTTTAGTATATCGGCCAATGTGTGGTCGGGGTATTGTCGTTGGCCAAAATCCCTTTGATAATTTGTCAAAAAACCGACAACGGATGAGAGAGCTTCAACACTGGTTTCAATTATTACTGGATTTGAATTCCTTGTATAGTTTGAAATCTTTTATAGCAGTTATGATTACATTTGGCATTCTCGTAAAAATGTATGGGGGTGAAATTTGTTTCAAAATATGTGCATAATTGGTGGTTGGTATATAGAGTGTTCATAAAGCCCCTTTAACCAACTTTATTAATTTGTTGCTAAAAATAAGTTAACAAAACTTTATATATAATATCTTCTCTTGCATAACAGATCACATTTTTTGAAATATCTGAATCTGTATAATTTTGGGGGCTATGTTCTCAAAATTTACCATTTGTCTATTTCAACTTAAATGGTAAATTGTTTGGTTTATGTTGGTCATGTAATTCTTTAACTGCTCTATTTGTTTTAAGATGCAATCAAAGGATATATAATTAGAAAAAATATATCTTTTTTAATACAGTCATGCAAATTATATCGTTAATGTTGATTTTACTGGTAACTTAATTTTTAAGGCAAAGAAACACGACAAAAATACTATGGTCTTCGACCCAGCTTGCTTGAACCACCAATCACGGAGGAGACCCATGACGGATCGAATGCGAACAAATTATTGTATACTCTTATATATTCACTTAAATGAAAACTGAGTGGTGACATATTATGTAGAACAACCATGCAACAGGGACAGAAGTTTTTATAAACATTTTTACTTTTATTGAATAATTATATAAACCAGAATTTTATGAAATATATTTCCTTTGAGGTATCTGCCAACTAATAAAGTACTCAATAATGATAATTAATTGGGTACCATTAATATGAAAATAAATAATATAAATAAATAATAAATAAAGTATAAATAAAGGCAAGCATAACAGTTTTATATGTGTAAGTAATACCATACACTCAACACATAATAGACTATCTAGCGTTAGATGGAAATTTGTATTTAATATTAAATTAAACTCTGTTTTGTTTTGCCCTAGAATGGAATACCTGGAATTATTATGCATGCCCTGAAATAACATTATTAATGATACAAATGTACTGCTAGAATTCCTATCTAATTACAAACAATTTCATTAAATGGAAATAATTAATCAGTATGCCTCATATATGCATTACCAGAATGAAACTTGCAAAGCGTAACGGAAGCTGCTGCATGGTGAAATCCCACTCGTGGAGTAATTTTTTGGTATTTTTCGTTTTGTTCGATTTTGGGCAACCAAACGAGCTATAAGGTCATGTAAAAAAAACAAACGTGCAGAATAATTTCATAATTATATTATTTTTTTTAGATAAATGGCAAAAGTGTTTCATTCTAATACGAACATAAAAAAAAAGTTTAATTCCGGTTGTTGGATTTGTTTGACTAACGAACTCGTCCGAGCCACTTAGAAAACCAACGTATGTACCACATTTGGACCAAATCGGACTTAAAATGCTGTCGTTAGAGTGTAAAAACATGTATATAATTTTTAATGGCACCCCTAAATGTGTTCTGGTTACCATGATCGGTGCTCATTGGCCACTCCCTATCTTAGATCTCACCATAAGAGTCGCTGCAATAGTTCATCTTTCCTATGGTAATTCGCTAAAAACAACAGTATACCTCATATTTTCATCACTGGAATTAAACTTGCAAACGGCTGAGTGGAATAAAAATTGGAATTTTCGGCTGAGTGCAGAACGAACCGGAGCTGTAGGCTGAGGTGAATTAGTGAAATTCTACTAATATATTTCGTACACACAGGCATCCATTCAGCCTTCCTGAGTACACCAATTTGCCTAATAATTGGTTGAAACCCTGAAACATGTAAACCTAATTTTGGAAATTAGCTCAACACACGTTAGCGGTTCAGCTGAGTGGTTGAATAAATTATGTATTTCCCTTCGATAACATTCAACTATTCCTGAAATCCAAAGGCAAGGTAGAGTTTCAGTTCCTCTCTTTGTTGCTGCCATTGTTGTATGATTTTCTGCAACAATGAAAGAGAACTTACTTTTTTATTCAGTTTAATAAATTAAGTTGGTTGTAAGCCAAATCGTGAAAGCTGCTAACGGGGTTTTCTGATTGTTACTGGGAGAGTGCACGGATGTCAAGCTGCGTGATCGAATCATTTCACTTTTCCGGAATTTGCTTTCAATTTATTATACATTTACTTTAGAAATATTTGTTGTAAATGAACAATTGTCTTGCTGAATACATATAACTCCTTATTTTCTTGATTTCTAGTCACTCCCAAGCTTAACACGTGTGAGCTTGCGCCATCTGTCTTTCCCAACAGAGTGTGTCTTATCGGACTTACTTTTTATTCACGGAACATTTCAAACGTAAAGTTAACTTATTTACAAGGTTCAGATAAAAATCAGTTTGTTTTTACCACAGCTTAAATTTTCCTTTCTTATACTCTTTATAGATCTGGAATTCATCTAATAACTTATTGCGGTAAATTTTTTTGACGTCCTGTATTATCTGCAAATTTGTGTTAATGTCTTAGTATGTATAATCCTCTTTATTTAGGTGCTCTGCATAATTTAAATTCTGTCTGTCTGTTGATGTTTTTCTGTGGCTGGAGTTATGTTCTTTGAACTGGTTTTGAACGAGCTTTCTGTTTGGCCTATATATTATTATTTTGTTACAGTCATTACAGGGCAGCTTGTATTGTTAGGTTTGATTTGTAAGAAATTACTTAAAATATTTAAATATCGATGAGCGGTTTTGTAGCCGTGTCTGCGGAAAGTGTTGCTGATAGGACGATCTATATTTCGGTTGAATTTCATATAAACATATTTTGGTTTTATAATAACTGTTTTTTAGGTTATACCCACCTTATTTTTGGACTACGGTGCAATCTCTTGCTCTCCTGTTGTCGACACTGTCGTCAAAGTAAAAAAAAAAAAAAAAAAAAAAAAACAACACAAGAAGAACATGAAATTGCACAAAATTGTCTTACGTTTCGCGAAGACTGATAAACACTTCGCTTCTTGAGAAACCGATATATTACGTGCCTTCAGGTGGACGAAGGCCTGCTAGGCGCTTACTACGCTGTAATGCCACTGACAAACCTCGTGTCTTATCAGTTGTGCTAACATTGTGAGGCTGAACAGCTGGGGGAGGAGGGGTTAATCAACCCGCCATTCTGAATTTTTCTCTCTATTTCATTTTTTATTAAAGGGATATAAACATGGGAAAATGAGATACTGGGTTGTGAAAAACAATTACTATCAATCAACATACTTGCTGCTTCAATTAAATTTCTTTTTCTCCAGTTTTTTTTCTTATGAATAATACTGGCAGCTTCCCAATTTATAGTATGTCCTGACTTTGACTGATGTTCACTTATCTTGGAATAGTTAATGTCTTTTTTAGTCACGTGATCCCGATGTTCTTGCAGACGTATATTCACCGGCCTTGAAGTTTGACCAAAATAATTAGCTGTTCAGCCCCACAATGTTAGCACATCTGATAAAACACGAGCTTCTCGCGAATCGTGAGACAATTTTGTGCAATTTCATGTTCTTCTTGTGTTCTGTTTTTTGTTTGTTTTTGTGACTTTGACGACCTTGTTGAATCGGTAACTAGCCTTTTTTATGTGTTTTTGTTTTGTTGTTTGTGCTGCGTTGTGGTGTTAACAATATCGACAACAGGAGAGCAAAAGATTGCACCGTGGTCCAAAAATAAGGTGGGTGTAACCTAAAAAACAGTTTTTATAAAATAAATATCACCCTGCCTAAAAAGTTTAATGTCCTTTAGAACTAAAATATTTTGGTTTTTCAATAGTGGAATCCAGTTCGCTGATTTTATTTCTGTTCTTAGTCAGTAGTTTATATATTAAAGTGGGATCTTATCCGTTAGCTAGTGCGATATGTTTTATTGCACTTTTATGTCCATACTGTATTTGTGTTGATAGCACTGGGTACGAAGCTTTTGTACTCAAATAGCATGTTAATCTACAAATTTAACTTTTCTTCCAACTATATATATGATATAATCGCCAAACTAAATACCGGTAACCGTTGTCCACATCCAATGTCCTACCTGTAGCGGGACAGAAACAATCTGTATAATGTGGTCATAAACATTTGTATTTTTATATATGTTTACGAAGAGTTATACACAAATTTTGTGTATGTTAGTGTCATGTGTTACTTGTACATGTGTTAGTACAAGCCTGAAAAAGCCGACAGTGTTTGACGAAACAGCGCTGAAGGTACAAATACGGACTGAAGACAAACTACTCAAGGTAATAAAAAGAATTTACTCTAAATGAAGTTGTTTGAATAGAAATCGTAAAAACTAATTGTATAATGCAGCTACGTATATATGATGAAAAACCAAGTTACAAATACGATGGTGATTTGTGGAAATATTCGAGAGGAAACGACTAACTTTAATTAAAGTTTAGAGTGAAGAAAAAAAAACACTTATATTCGTGTATTTTACTCAGTTTGCACTATCAATTCTTTAAAATCTTTCCGCTAGAAACTAAAGTTATTGCTGTCGTGAAGATGTAGTGAACATTTGAATAGGAAATTATTATACGGCTTTTGATGTATGTGTAGTGTAGGTTATAAAATTTAAAGGAAACGCAGTTTAAAAAAATCGATCTACAGCTAATGTGAGATGAGCGAATTTCCATAATAAGGTTTATATATGTTAGGGTTAAAAACAACTATTTGGGAAATTAGTCTTCTCACTATGCCCAATTATGAGCTTCCTGCGTGTACGAAATTTATTAGTAGAATTTGTTTTGCACCTCAGCCTCCAGCCTCGGCTCACGCACTGCTTCGTTCCCAGGGGAGAACTCGGTGTTTTTATAGAGTGTTTTGCTCGCAGTTTGCATCCCTGTCGTAGGCCTCGGATCAAAGCTCTCCCCACGTTAAAATCTCAACTGGGTTTTGGTTGAATTTGGTTTACCAGGCGGGCTATAGGGTCATGTAAAAATTAAAATGTGCAGAATAATCTCATACTAGGGGAGGCCCCATGCGTGCTTCACACGCCAACCCCCGATGGAACCTTCTAAAAACTTATATGTTATGTTTAATTTATAATAAAGGTGTAGGGTTAATAATAACCTCAAAACTAAGATGGTAAATAATGTTAAATGTTCAAATCAAATTATTTCGTATATTTTATAACAACAGTTATAATAAATGTTAAAAGAGCCAGTAAGGCTCATAGGCCAGTCGGTAGGGGTAAATTTAGACCAAAGGTTCCAGTAATTTACAATACGGCTGATTTTTTTTTATAAGTACATTAAAGTATGTAGATTAACATAAAAGAAGTTTACCAGTCTATCGATTTCCCAAAGTCGAAAAAAAATCGATTATAATTTTTTTTCCGATTATTCTTTATATTTCAAGCTGGGATGAAGATAGAGAAAAATACAAAATATCACCATGTAGGGGAGATATATTTCAACAAAAAAGGTCATATGTATTTATTTCTTCCGAGCAATGGTTTGTCTGAAAAAAATTTGATAATGCAAGTATGTATTTTGCAGCAGGGGAAATCACTAAAAGGGGACATCTTATTCATATATGAAGCGTTGGCTCATTCTATATTGTCCGAATTTTAATGTATCGAATTGAAACTTGACGTAGGAGTTAAACATTAATGCTGAGTCTCAGCTTGTTATCTTGAAAATGACCCGATCTAGGAGTCGATTTCGATTATCGATTTTAGGAGTACCGGACCCACGAACTAATTTCAATCTATTCCAGTTTCGTCAGTTTTTGGAATATCAACATCAAATTTGTTTTACAAGTTGAGTACACCAGTATAAATATGCATAGTAAGTATGAACGATTTTTTCATGTTATTTTTAAAAACGAGGCGCTTGAATATAGTCTTCTGTTTTAAATATCTCGTTTTAACTATAACACCTTTGGAATCAACGACTCCATTTTCGACATTTTTTAACATATCGATTTAAAAATTGGTACAGAAGTTAAAAAAACACAATTTTTTTGCTATACTTATTTTAAAAACTATATTTAAAAAATTGACTAATCTGCAGCCGATTAACTCAAGCGTTTTGATGAAAAATCTAAAAAGGTCTAAAATTATACTTTTTTAATTTACTTGTGCTTTGAAAAGGAAGAAATAAAAAAGGTTTATACTCCTTGATCTTGTTTGAATCTCTGTATTTCACTTGTAAAAAAACTTTCAGGTTAATATTTTTAAAATTTTCTAAACTGCAGCTGTTTACAATGAATTGGTGGGTCCAGTACTCCTAAAATCGAGAAACCCATTAATAAGTCAAGTGGCTCTAGATCGGGTAATTTTCAAGATAACAATCTGAGACTCAGCATAAATGTTTAAAATATATATTTTAACTCCTATGTCAAGTTTCAATTCGATATATTAAAATTCGGTCAATTTAGAATGAGCCAACGATTAATTAATATAGTTATGAATAAGATGTCCCCTTTTAGTGACTTCCCCTGCTGCAATTTACATACCTGCATTATCGAATTTTTTCCAGACAAACCATTGCTCGCACGAAATAAATACATATGACCTCTTTTGTTGAAAAATACCTCCCCTACACGGTGGTATTTCTTATTTTTCTCTATCATCATCCCAGCTCGAAATATTAAGAATAATCGGAGAAAAAAATGATAATCGAATTTTTTTTCGACTTCGGGAAATCGATAGACTGGTAAACTTTTTTTTATGTTAATTTGCATACTTTAATGAACTTATAAAAAAAAAAAAAATTAGGCGTATTGCAAATTACTGGTAGTTGTAACCTATACCGACTGGGCTATCAGGTGTACAATTAATTAAAAACCTAACCAAAAAGTTACTATCAATTACCGTATATTATCAATAAATATCAAACTATATGTCTTATTTATTGTTAATTAGGATGTAAAATAGTTTTTTCTTATTTTTAAATTCCTTAACGCAAGTTTTTATTGGTTTGTGTGTGTTGAAACATGTGTTGGTTCAGTATAATAGGCCTAACTTAAATATTATTTTGTACTAAAAGCTGGACATCGAATAAACTCTTTTATCTGTTATTTTATGCAATTGGTTGCTATATTAATGAATGTAAATACATTCAAGAAGTTGTTTCATCAGTCTAGGCCTAACCTAAAATTATGTTTAATTTATTTTACCTGCCTTAACGGCAACATACGCGCATGATTTATGTTTTTGCGCACATCTTTGAATTATATAAGTTTCATCTTTCAACTGTCGTTTTTGAATTTTTCATAATGTTGCTTATTTATTGGTATTACATCTGTTAAACGCTATGTGTTTAACGTCCAACTTGATCCTGTAACTTTGTTCGTTGAAAGATACTGGCCACTAATGATTTTATCTAAGCCAGATGATTCTTTTTGCTACAACTGTCTGTTTTTAGATGCACAATCACATGTTTTAATAATCAGCTGGTTAGGAAAACTTAAAATGATGATAAAATACGTTTTAAAAAGTTCATTTATTATATTATAAATTAAATAATTTAAAAAATAATGTAAGTAAATTGTACAAATATAGAATGATTGATCTTTCATTTAAAACAAACCGCGTGTAAAACGGTTCAGTGGAAACATCAAGTGAACTCTTCCAAGAAGTGCAAAGTTGAAATTTTAGCCCATGTTAAATTGCCATAAGAAAACTTGTATTCTTGTTTTTTAAATAGTGACTGACCAGATACCAAAATCTAACGTAAAATGTGCAAATATATTGGTTATTCCCTTTCATTTGACACTATCCGCGTGTAAATCGGTTCAGTGGAAGTCTCACACGTTTTTAGGAAGATTTTTAATTTTGTGTTTTAATATATAGGATATTTATTGTTCTGAATAAAACAAATTCTATTTAGTTAATTCATACACGCAAGCTATTTAGAACCTTTGCGAGTAGACCAATTCTTGATATACTTTATATATAATACATAATCTCACAACTAACGGGGATTTTAACTCAAACGCGTTTCAACGACAAAGTCGCCATCTTCAGTGATGCTTGAGCTACAATAATCAAACTATAACTGAGAGGTGATATTTCGTTCATGATATTTTGTGTTCCATTGTGGTGTTTTTTTTATTTTATGTTGCATTTTATTATTTAAAAATAATAGGCCTATATAACAAGAATAGGCCTATAAAATATAGCCATTAGGTTTTACTATCAAATAGTAAATAAATAGTGTGCTTGACTTGTGAGAAGGTAATCAGTTGTAGCTTGAATATTGTAGCTCAGTTTAACTAACCTATATACATAAGAGGTTTTGTCCTGACTGGATCACCGACTGATTGACAGAGAATCAACGTGGATCACAAACTACTTAAGACACAAATACGAAAATTTAAAGATATGTTCTTATGGGGTCGTAGACGCACACTAAGAAAGGATTTTGTAAAATTTTGATTTTAAAGCGTAGGTCAACAGTGACAATTTAGATAAAACAGCTGTTCTCATCAAAAGCTTAGTAACTCATGTGTGTTTACATTCAATACCATAGCAACCAACTAATTTTGAATCAGTTTATTATTATTCACAACCAACAGATTTGTTTAGATTAGGTTAAAAAAATAAGAGCAAACACAAAAAAAAATCAACGAAATTGCTAACCGTATTATAATTCAGATCAAACATCTGTTGTTACATATTAAACAGCTGATTCGGATCACAAACTTTACAATTTTAGGTAAGGCCTGCAATAAAATAAAACATATTTGTTTGCAACTAATTTGGGAAATTTAGAATCAGGTAATTATTCTTCAACAATGACAGTTTTTTATATTAGATAACAGTAAACAAAAGGCTTACTGTATAATAAGTGAAACATCTGGTAACATCACATTTTGTTTGAAATTTGATTATAGCCTATATTTTTTTAAATATATCTTAATGGTGAAATTAAAACTTGTACTGTACCACAATTCGAATTTTTGGGGTTGCTCGAGTCAATTTCTATCTCTGTCTTACATTAGCCATGCATAAGTCACCGCTTAGTCCTCATTTCCGTGAATCTACCAGATTATACAATAATCTGTTTGCATTGACTTCGCTATAGGTCGCCACCGGTGTTGGTGAGCGAAGCGAGCAGAGGCGGACTCCCTAGTATTCCGTTTAATTATATCCACTGTAAATTATATACAGTGTACAGACATCACTGGAATTGCTAATTCACGACTGTTTTCTTGGGGAAACGTGTGTACTGTGTACGACTCGTTCAATACCTTCTTAGCCGGTGTCTTTAAACTGATAATACTATCAGCGGATTATTATTACATCTTGGAGTTTTTGAACTTAATACTGAACGCACGTTGCACTACAGATTGAGTCCAAGCATGCAAACTGTAAAACACAAAAAGCTTTCTGTTCACTGGTCATTATCTTTGCTACTAGATCTTTCTAACGGTAGACAGAGGGAACAGTGCATGTGCATGCGCATAGAGTACCAACAAAACTGTTTGATTTGCTCTTTCATTTGATGCATCTATTATATAAAAGCGAAATACCACTCACTCACTCACTCACTCACTCACTGACTCACTCATCACGATTTCTCAAAAACTACCGAACGGATTGAAATGAAATTTGGTATGTAGTTTCCTCTAGGGCCATAGGTGCTCACTAAGAAAGGTTTTGAAAAATTCGAAATTTTAGGGGTTTGGGGTGATCAGAGTTATTAAAAAACGATTTCTTCAAAACTACCGAACTGATTGAAATGAAATTTGGTATGTAGCTTCCTATAGGGCCACAAGTGCTCACTAAGAAAGGGTTTGAAAAAAATCGAAATTTTAGGGGGGTTTGGGGGGTAAAAATGATCAAATCACAATTTCTCCAAAATTACCGAACAGATTGGAATGAAATTTGGTATGTAGCTTCCTCTAGGGCCATAGGTGCTCACTAAGAAAGGGTATGAAAAATTTCGAAATTTTAGGAGGGGTTTGGGGGAATCAAAGTTACTAAAATCATAATTTCTGATCTTTTATTATTACGACAATAGTGCTTTTATTATTTAAGATCTTTTTATATATAAAAGCCAAATACCACTCACTGACTGAACACTTAAAAAGAATACAGTTGCGTTAAAAAGACTGAAAATACCAACCACCATGGGCAACGCCGTACGGGTCAGCTAGTTATTTATAATTGTAAGTTAAGTGTAATAAACACTACAAATCCTTCAAACCCCTATATTCATTTTGAGACACTCCCTACAATAAACGTACTTTTTACATACAAAAATTGTAAATACCTTACAATCTATCGTTAAAATCACCACTAAACATAACCTCTGAGCACATCTGTCTTTTCTCCCACAACTATTTAAGACAGTGGTGTTTTCCATATAAATAGCATAGCTAGGTTTCTATGAATTTATAGTTCCGAGCAACATGAATAATGTAAGCAAGGTGTTGCATCAGCAGAACTCTCTCATCCTTTAAATAGGTAATGAAGTCTTTATTGTTTAAAGTAATGCTAGAAATTTTAATACCACTTGCAGGCGCTGTTTTTATAATAAATGAACAAAATGAATATCTGGTAATTGTTGAACCTCACCATACGTAGCCTACAATTAAAAAAAAAGTCGTATGACTGCCAGCAAAAGTGAAAACTGTTATGAATATAAATCGGTGGTTATATTGGTTAATTCAGATATTTGATAAAGATATTTTTGTTTTAGGCCTATTCTGAACCAGCAAACGTTACTTTAATGCATTTACATTCCTTACCGTAGCAACCAACTTAGCAAATTTAGACATTTAAAAATAATAAACAATCATTTTGCCATTTCAGTATACATATTTTTAACCTGCAACTTTGGTAGTATATTAAATTCACAGTATACACACATTAAACTTTCCACGAAGTCAATTTAACTTTGCTTATTACATATACACGGCACTAATGTTACAATCTTACAATAATACAAATTATAGTCAAAATAATCAAAAAACTTTACATATGTACGACATTATACAATGTAAACCTTCCACTTAGCGCAACACATCAAACTTATAGCTACAGATACACTGCTATTCCAGCATGTTGGTGACGCTTACTCTTAAGATTATACCCATTCAAAAAGCGTCCAACGCGCATATCCTACAATCGGGTATATAAAATGTTTTTGTGTGTATATGCGTATATGTGCTCACAGGCCACTTCGCGAGCGCCATGCTGGTGCCAGTATTATTATAGAATATAATATACTTTCACTGCTGACCAAGCGTAACACGTCATACTTATACTAGCTACAAATATACTGTTAACATTAGCATGTCGGTATCGCGAACTCATAAGATTTTACCCATCCAAAAACCGCCCAACTCGAATAAAGAAGTTTTCACTTAAAACAAAATAATTTGACCACGCACATGAGTCACTGAACCGCTGACGTGAGTTAAGCAAATTTCCAAAATTAATTTTATAGGCATCTATGTTTTAGGGTTTCAACCAACAATTTGGGATATAGGTCTACTCACGACGGTGCTGAATCGCTGCCTCTTTGTACGAAATATATTAGTAGAATTTGTTAACTCCTAAGCCTCCAGCTTCGTTACACCGCGAGTTAAATGTAGGATGTTATTCTGCACATTTTGTTTTTTTACGCGACCTTATAACTCGCTTGGTTTCTCCAAAATCGATCAAAACGTAAAATACCATAAAAGTACCCGGTTCGAAGCCAAGTGGTGCAAACTTGCGAGGCCACTAGGCGCAAACAAATTCTACTATTATATTGCGTACAAACAGCTGTTTAACGCCTTCGTGAGTAGACCTATTTCCCGAATTGTAGGCAGAAACCCTAAAACATAAGCATATAATCTTAATTTTGGAAATTTGCTCAACTCACGTCAGCGGTCCAGCTGCGTGGTAGAATTATATTATTAATAAGGCGTGGACTCCTTCTTGAAGAAGGTTTGCTTGAAAGTCGAACTTTGGTTTATTTCGGCCCTGTGTGCGCTCCTACTTGGTTAGAAGTCTGTACCTCTTGTGAGGTCCAGGATTTTCACCACCAAGTTCCTGTCTTCTTCGTCCTCTATTTGCTTGATTTCTCTTTCTGAACGCCAGAATCCCGCAATAAAATATGACGTGTTTTGCCGACTCTGACCTGATCACAAAGCCGACAGCTATGAACGACTTTCATTTAATTAATTAATAATTAAATATTTAATTTTGGGCTAAAATTATGTCCAGTTTCCAATAATCGATTAGCGAAATTTGAATCAGATTTTCTATACTTCAAGCTACTTATTTGTTCCTTAATTCTAGTTTTTTTTTATCTACCTAATTGTTATATATACTCACAATCTCCACATGAAATTCTATTTACAATACTATTATTTAATTGTAATGAAATTACCTTCAAAATTGTCTTCAGTCCTGTGAATGTAGCACTAGCTACAGCGCTGTTTCGCCGATCACTGTCGGCTTCGTCAGGCTTGTATTAACACATAAAACACGAACTCGAACAACACACAACACTAACACACACAAAATCGGAGAATAACTCCTCGTTAATATAATATAATAAAAATGTTTGTGGCCACATCACATACATTGTACTTGTCCGACTGCAGGTAGGACACTGAATATAGACGTTGGTTATCAGTAACTATTTATTTTAGGCCTAGTTTAGCGATTACATCGTATATAGGGTTGGAAGAAAAGTTTAACTTATCATTTAGTATGTTATCCGGACTATTTTTGTATTCGTTATAAATCTGAAATTCTTCCAATACATTCATAGTAGCGCCTTTCTTGTAAGTTAAATTTTTTTTTTTTTTTTTTTTTGTAGAGGATCTTATCTATTATGGTAACATTATAGTTGTTATTGACAGCAATAACAGGAAGTGCGGAAAATCAGATTAAAATTTCGCTAGTAATTTTGTTGGAAACTGAACATAATATTATAACCCAAAAGTAATTGTTGAATTATTACATATAGAATGAAAAATTAGGATACTTAATAATTTAGAATGTTTAGAAATCAACAGATCGGTTTTTGAAAAAAAAATTCTTAATTCCTTCCCTTTGTTAAAACCTTTGTTAACCAACATCCTTGTTTACCGGGTCATATTCCAATGTTGTCAATCCCGACCAACCCTATTGTTACTCCCACTCCTTTTATGTTAGTTTGTAAGTTATATTTTAACGTAGGTTTTGCTTCATTTTAATTATTAGACAGAATATGCGGCTAATTAGATGCGGCTAAACGGCGAAACATATGTGGCTGATTAAATACAAGTTTGATTTGTGAAATTTAACCAAGTGATTAGTTGTATTTTCACTTAGCACCTACTGTTCATGATTCAGAAGGTATTGAATGTTGGGTTGGTATTTACTTTGAAAACACTTGATTCAACACTCATAAGATCCATGTTGGAACTGCATAGAAATGTACATTCTTTACCACTATTTAGGCAATCTTCCTCTTTTAAGACTTCTTTATATTTTTAAAAGATTAAAATTTTTGTATCATTTAAGTGGCTTATAAAATTCAAATGTGGCACTTTATTAAAATAAAGTCAGATGCTGACTTATTTAATGTAAGCTGATATCCGTCACTTTAGCATCCTTTAAAATGGTATTAATTAGCTTTGTTGAATCATTATTATCAGTAGCCATTTTGAAATGGTTAAGAGCCAGATTTGAATTTGTAATGTATGTCTGAACAATGGATTTTATCTTATTAATTAATACAATAGAATTTCAAAAAGGTTGGTTTTATGCTTATTTTAGATGTTGTAGACAATTATCATGAAATTGTGTTTTCATTTTTTTGTCGTTAACTCGGTTATCCTTCGACGTATAAAAAAACGCTTTCTCACAGTTACCTGCGGAAACCTTGATAATTTATCTAGGCAACCTCGATAAGTGACTTCGTCGTCAGACATGTACCGACGTCCCGTATAATCCCAATAGCAGTTGCTCTGCGTTTCTTCTTATCCGATTGAAAATAACGCAGCTACCCGATAACTTTCGCAGAAAGTCTTAAATTATTTTCTGTACAGTCACAGTTTTCACTAACTGAAACAAATTTAATCAAATTCATTCGATTTTCAAAGACACTACCATAAAATCTGTATACCTAATACCCAAAAATTACTACCCCTAGCTACATGTCGAAATATTTAGAAGAAACGTATGAAGCGGTTAAAATAAATGTCAGAAATTTATACAACATGGCTGGCTAGATCGTGTCTAGCTTTGCCTCTAAGATAACGTTTCTGACATAAAATAAATCCCCAGAAAGGTCTTAGTCTGTCACAAAAGTCTAAACAAAAGACTTAATATTAATTTGGGTTCCAACTTCAGTTTGTTTACAATAGAATAGCCGCGAGTTATGTCTCAGCCCTAGTACTTCTTTCTGTTGTTATCTCTTGTTTCTAATTTCCCTGGAAATATTGTTCTCAGCAGTTGGCTCAAGTCGCGTGAAACAACGAATTGAAGTTAAGGCAAATATATTCTTGTTATGCATATTTATGTGTAGAATGAACAACCAAAGATTTTATAAACTGTATAGTATTTATAATGTTTATCTTTTCTTTAAGTTCATCCTATAAATTTGTTTTCATTTTTTACTTTTATTTTAGTTTAAACATTTCTAAACAAATATCAATATGGTATTTAATTTGTAAATATCACCTCTATATTTCTCTACATTTTGTTATAAATTTACTATCGAATTTCCATAAAAAAGAAGAGCTATGCGGTGAGACCTAAGGTCGGGAGAGGTCAAAGAGCAACGATCATGGCACCCAGAACACGTTTTAGTGTGTCAATAAATATTATATATATATATATATGTTTTCACACTCTAGCTGCCTCATTTTACTACAGGTTTTTTTTAGAATTTTTGTTTTAGAATGAAAATTTTGAGGTTTTATCTAAAAAACAATCAATATAGGAGATTATTCTGCACATTTTGTTTTTTTTTTCAAGTCTTTATAGCCCGTCTAGTTCCCAGAAAATCGATCAAAACGTAAAATACCATAAAAGTACCCGGTTCAAATGCACATTTGTCCAGTGGAGCGATATATATTGTGAGATATATTTGGACGACTCAATTGTGACTTGGTACCAAACAAACACGAGTCTTAAATTAGAAGCTAACCAAGCATCTCTGGTATATAAATATCAAAATAGTCAGATAAAATTTTTGAAGACAAACATACATATCAAATTTAATAAAACTATTGTGACTTGGTACCAAACAAATATGAGTTATAGGCTACATTTAAAATTATGTAATATTATTTTTGAGAGACGTACAAAACTACTTGTAATTTAATAACTTAAGTTATTAAAATTGGTGAAATTAAATAACTACCATTAAAATTAAATATTAAAATCCACTTACTTTTTTACATTTTCAAAAACTACTGAACCAATTTCACTAAAATTTCACAATTTACACATATTACTAAAAAGATTTTTAAAGATTGTGGTTACTACTTACTAATAGGATTAAATGGGGATGCTACCATTATAGAATAAAAATAAAATGCACTCAATTTCTACATAATATAAATCTAAAATTGTTTAATATTATTCTTAGTAGATATACAACAAAATTAGAACTCAACTACTTAAGTCAAAGGGATGAAATGGGACTACTACCCTTAAAATTAAATCAAGCAATAGAAAATCATTACCAGTGTACTAGTATGTATTTTTTTTTTTTGTTATTCCTTTCATATAGTTTGTATATTTCTAATGAATTCTGCTGGTAATTATGAATGTTATACTTCTACATGAGAGTGTAGTTACTCAAAAATATAAGTATGTCCTTAACAACTCACATCTTTTCCTGGATTTACTCTGCCGTATACGTAAGCTTCCTTTGAGGAAATAAATAAGATTTGCTTCTTTTCTGTTTCTGACGTTTTCTCTTCAAGACATGTTCCATAAATTCATCCTTACACTATTCACATTTGAATAAGTTTAATATCCAGCGTGGTTACAGTAACCTTACACAAATATGTAGATAATACTTAAAAAATATTTTAGAAGATATCTTACTTGAATATTCAATTTAACAAAATATTTATAAAAACATCAAGATACGAAATTACGCTTTAGTAAAAGATAACATGTCAACAGCCGCAATGCAAATAAAAGTACGAGTTAAATTAATAAGGGGCAAAGAT
>JAGFPH010002095.1:0-21249 GCA_018207615.1 Philaenus spumarius | reverse complement strand
TCATCCAAAGGACAAAACTGGGTAGAAATAATTACTCTGCAAATATGTATTATTGTTAGATGAATAATTTTATTAATACACCAACCCCAAGTCCTGGTGGCTCCGGTAGGACTGTTCAGCTCCCTTGCCCTGACTTCCACCTAGGCTGGCCCTGACGTCCACACCTCACTAAAAAAAACTCTTGTCTAATCTTTTCTCTCTAAAAATCGTTTAAGTGTTATTTTTTAATGTCTAATAAAACAAGGGATGGTCGTTTCCCCCAATGAAGGTTTGCCATCAGACGTGGCCCATTTAAAAAATATAATAATAATAATAATAATGATAATAATAAAGCTTTATTGTATGGTGAAGGTTACAATAATTTTTTTGCAAGCTTATTAGAAAATGTTTTTTTACCGTCTGTCGGATAGAAGACTATTAAATCTTCTTACTTTAACACCTCTAGCTCTGTGTGTTACATTTATTGCGCTAACAAGACATTACAAAACAACAAGATATAATTATCTTAAGCCTGACGCACTTACAAATTACATAAATACAGACGCACACCCTCATACACCCCCCCCCCACACACACGCACTCTCAGAAAATGCTATATGCTAAGACGACAACTACTAAAAATGTATTAAATATGAAAACTAGGCAAAGATTACCAACAATATAAACATTAAGCAAAGATTGATAACAACTACACAAATATTAACAAATGATTTAGGGGGGAGCAAAGACATGAAAATAAATACAAATTCACAACATTAATAATTGAATTCGCGGATTAATTCCCATCTATATTGCCAAGCCTGTTGCACTTTCCGAACAAGATATTTTAAATTTTTCCCGTTAAGCTGTTCAAGTAATTTCTAGCAACTCAACTCCAATTTCCCAAAATATTGTTTCCTAATTGTTCCCAAGATTATACATATCGCTAAAAAATAGAAACTATCTTCTTTAGCCTTCAAATTACAGAGCGAACAGTTGCAATTTACCCCCTTCACCCAAGGCCTGCAGTTCAAATACAGCAACTCTGCTCTACATTTAATTACATTTCGTACTATCCAAACACCCTTATCTGGATACAAGTTGTTATTCAAATTCAAAGATTTATAAATCGTACGAACCGTAGAATTGGAACGAGCCCGAAGATTTTCTTGTTTATTTCGGAGCCTTATCGCTTTCACTAATGCAAACATTTGACCTTTCTATTCTTTTGCTCATCGAGTCCCTCGGTAAAAGATACAGAATATGTATTCGCCATTATGTTCCATTTTTTATAATAAAACAAATTGGCGTTAATTATTTCCCTAGCAAAAAATAAATTAGGCTGCCTATCGCAAGATAACTTTAATATTTTTCAAATATACTTTGCAGGTTCTATATCTATATATATAAAAGCGAAATACTCGCTCACTCACTGACTCAACTCATCACGATTTCCAAAAACTACCAAACGGATTGAAATGAAATTTGGTATGTAGCTTCCTCTAGGGCCATAGTTGCTCAGTAAGAAAGGGTATGAAACATTTCGAAATTTTAGGAGGGGTTTGGGGGGATCAAAGTTACTAAAGTCATAATTTCAGATCTTTTATTATTATGACAATAGTGCTTTTATTATTTAATATCTATATATATATAACCAAATACCACTCACTGACTGAACACTTAAAAAGAATTCAATTAATTACGTTAAAAGACTGAAAATACCAACCACCACGGGCAACGCCGTACGGGTCAGCTAGTATTTTATATATATAGGTACAGATGTCAATGAAACCCATAGTGGGACAACCTGTATATGCACGTTCAAAGTGAAACAAGTCTTTTAAAAAGACTACCTTCATAACTATATTATCATACATTAATAATCTAAATATTTACACTTGTATAAATATGTTGTATATTCAAACTTTACTGTATTTATCAATATACAGTATACATTGTAGCGGAAACATAGGTCCCTGAATGGGAGTAGAATGGTACGTTGTTTGTTATAAAACTTCTGAATATTCAACGATTCAGTTATTACATTAGAATATTAAAAACAGGTAAAGAGAGAAAAGCCTGGGTTGAGATATATACCACGACTGGGAGACATTGTAAAACAATTTATTGCATAAAAGATCATGCTTATATTACTGCCTTGAAATAATGTTATTAGACTTGAAATTTAGTAAAATAGGTATTTTAGATTGATTGCCATTACCACTATGCATGCCAATGTCTTTGTAATTTAAAATGTTATTTTATTTTAGGTAGTTATAAGTTATAATTAACGATTTTTAGTGTAAATAATAATATATCTATAATAATATGATCATGCAACCCGTAATCTGAGTCCAAATGTGGTACACACGTTGGTTTTCTAAAGGGTTCAGACGAGTTCGTTAGCCAAAAAATCCAACTACCGGAATTAAACTTTTTGAAAATGTTCGTACTAGAATGAAACATTTTTGCCGTTTACCTAAACAAATTTAATATTTTAGATTATTCTGCACGTTTGGCTTTTTTATATGACCTTATAGCTCGTTTGGTTGTCCCAAAATCGATCAAAGCGTAAAATACCAAAATAGTACTCCACGAGTGGGATTTCCCCATGCAGCAGCTTCTGTTAAGCTTTGCAAGTTTCATTCTGGTAATGCATATATGAGGCATACTGATTAATTATTTCCATTAAATGAAATTGTTTGTAATTAGATAGGAATTCATAGCAGTATATTGGTATCATTAATAATGCTATTTCAGCACACTTTGTAACGTCATTATTTATTATTATATTTCGGTGTCTTTTCACCATGTAAGGTTAATATTTTGATATGGGTGACTTTATCATGTAAGGTTTATTTTCACTTTTCTTTTTACCTTTATGAGGTTTATAATTTCTAAACCATGTATGGTTTGTCTTATTTGGGGGCTCCACCAGATTCGACTTACGAATCAATTTTGCTTGGCTTGAGAGGTCTGACTTACAACTAATTGGTTGAAATAACTTCAGAGACGTTTGATGGTTTGAATGAAATGTATAATTAATAATAAAAGATTGTACATGACATATGATTCATTTGGTAGCTATATTTTTTTTAAATTAATAATATGCAGAATTTTTATTGAATTTATTAAGCAAAGGTTGAATTAACATGACACAATGAAAATTGTTCTTAAGAAATGTACAAATAATTCAATCTACAATTTCTTAATGTTTAATTTATAAATTTGTCTTCTTCTCTAAATTTTACTTATTGATAAGTTACTGAATTTACTAAACTAACTTTACGATAGTATTTTGATAGCTATTATATTTAATATATTATAATGTTGTTAAGGGAAACTGTACTAATTAATTACTATGTAGTTTCCTTAATATTTAATATATAAAACTTATTCCTTATTCAAATAGGCTAAACAAAATATAGTATAAAATTATTGAAATTAAAAGTTTGTTAATTAAGTTAACATAATTATTTGTTTTTAAACGTTATCCTAAACAACAGTTTCTGACCTTTTAAATTCAATCGGAATCTCCTTTCAATTGCTTATTAGGTATTATTAAAATTCTTGGCAGCTAATTCTATATAAAGAAGGTCCGTCCAAATTGCTTGGTTAGTGTTGCTCTTAAATTATGAATTTATTTTATTACATATATATATTTTCCCATTTGTATCTGATTTTACTTTAATTATCTGGATATGATTTTGATTTGATTTAATTTGCTTAACCTCGAGATCTGTCTTAATATAAATTGAAATTTTTAAATTTACTTACATGACATATTTTTGATTTTTCCTTTCACTCACCTTTAAATTGATTTTTAGATTTTCACTTTAGATAAATTTATTTAACACATTTATTTATTTCACTGACACTAAGCACTCGTGATGACTAATGTTTCCTCGAATTGGCTCCAAATTTGGTCCTTGGGTAGAATTCCGTAGATTGATATGTAGTTTGCTTGATTTTGAATTGGCTGATGATTACTTATACTTAATGATGATTCTTTTACTTGAGTTAATTTAAATGATTTAGGTTGAAATATACATTGTGGTGTGAAGCGGGCTTTTAGGTCTTGCCCGTTCAAAAGATTTTAGAAGAAGACTTCGCTTTTCTCGCTCTTGCCCTACTCCTCCTACCGCGTCCTTTTGAAAAACCGCCTGTCATTGGCTAAAGATTTTTCACTCATCTCCCTATTGGTCTTTCATTTTTATAAAAATGTGTCTATCTGTAAATTCTTGTAAAGCCATTCTCATGATATTCTGCATTGTTCGCTAAAGCTATGTGAAATGTAATATGAATCGTTTCACTAGTTTCAGAGCAAGTTGTTCTAATGCTGCTGACTTGATTGAAATGTCTGGGAACTTAACCTAATAGTTTACACGTGTGTTACTAGTATCAGCTGTAATCTTTTAAATGTGTCCAGAGCAAAGATTTCTTCTTAAAAATATTGCTTTGAGTATTATAATCTTTTTATAATTTGTTTTATTTGAATTATTTAAGTCTTTGGGAATATTGGTGTCTAACTCTAGATAGTCTATTATTTTTTGATTGTATGGTATTACTTAAACGTATACAACTGTTATACTTTCCTTATTATATTATTTACTGGCCAACGTAAATTCTACTACAAATCTCTCTTCACTAAATTTACTTAATAATAACTACAACCTTCTGTTTTATACTTCTTCGACATTAGTCTGTTGAAGTCTACAGTTTTTACTTTCACACTATACTATAGTATAGAGAAAGTATAGTGATCGCAAAAAAATCGATGTTGAGATTTTTGTGGAAATATCCGTTTTGGGACCCCCTGAGTTACAAAATGTCTGTATGTATGTCTGTATGTATACAAAGCTAGGGTGAAAACTATTCGATCGATTTCAACCAAATTTGTACCAGACATGTCAAGTAGGCCCTGTATAGATGCACTAAAAACTTGTTCGAACATTTTTGAAAAACAATCCCCTTTTTGGCAAAAAAACCCCAAAAAATCAGTTATTATTTTTTTATAAAAAAACGGCTCTAACGATTTTGATAAAATTTGGCTTATTTTTAGCCCTTAATTTACCCTACCATATGCAAAAAACCACATCTTTCTAAAAATTCTCGTTTAGCTAATAATAATAACTGATTTTGTTGAGTTTTTTGGCCATAAATGGGGTAGTTTTTTAAAATTAAAAAAAAACACTTCTTCGTGCATCTATACAAGCCTAATTGACGTATTTGGTGCAAATTTGTTTGAAATCGATCGAATAGTTTTCTCTCTAGATAAAAATAATAATATTTATTAGTTAATCTCCTACTTTAATAAAAAATCACCTCTCCTACCCCACCCTGCAAGTCACAGTGAATCTGTTTAATAATTTAAATATGTTTGTGAGAAAGTATGCGCCAGTTCCTGGTAAAGTTTATTATTTAGGCAATGACTAAGGAAAGTTGTTTCTGCATACTAACAATATTACTCAATGTATTTTCAGTATTGAATACTTTATTAGTTGGCGGTTATGGCAGATGACATATTTTATACTGCGTTTTTCTAAGTGGTATCTAAGTGGTATCCATTGGTATCTTGTAAACTATAAGTCTGAGAGTAAACTTTCAATGGGGAACCTTTCCTTATTTTTTTTTGAGAAATTGAAAGGTACGAGTTTAACACGTTTATTGCAAAGTACTCACTTATGAGCTTTACACTGAACACTATGAAAGCGGCCGACGCACAGTGCATTGCGTGCTTCGTACGCCAACCCCACATTTTGGGAGTATTTTCAATACACAGTGCATTGCGTGCTTCGCACGCCAATTTAAAGCCTATGTGCTATGGACGCACATGTGCGTCCTCTTTAAAATATTAGTGATTATTACGTAGAAAGGTTCAAAAATAAAAAATAAAGTAATTTCTACAAATTTAGGTTATAAATATAAAAAATAAATGGTCAGCTCATAGCATAGGAAATACGAAATTTGCCTAGCAGTGAACGTGTTAAATATAGTTCCTAAAATATAGCAACTAAAATATAGATCCTCTTATATAGTTAAAATATTTGTAAATGGCCAACACTTTCCAAGGCTGTCAACTTTCGAATTTCTTATGGAAAACCATGTATTTTATGATGATTTTAGATTTTATAAGTTATTTTAAGACTTTCTGTCCTTCGTGTTTTTTTGTACGTCAACTATCCGTTAGAATTGTATACATTTTTAAAAACACCTCAACTGAGCGGAAGATATTTTTGTATTATGGTAAACAAACAAATAACGTTTTCAAATATCACATCAGATTTTTAATTTGTTTAAAACCATAATACAGAGGAATTAAATGGCAAAACTAAACTACAAGCAGTTGATTCTAATTGTTGCAAATTGTTGTTTAACAAAAGCCCTCTGTTTATTAGGCTAAAAGTTCTCATATTGAGATAAAGTGTTTAATGTTTTTATATTGGAAAATGTCGCCCACTTTCGAATTTCTTACTAAACATCCTATATTTCATGATGATTTTGGATTTTATTACATTCTGGATTTTGAATCAGCTGATATTGAACTTCTGTAACCAACATCTTCTGTCACTTAATTCCTCTGTAACATATATTTTTTTAAATAAATAAAAAAAACGCCTTCGTTCATTTAAAAAATGTATTTGTCTAAATAATGCTTTATTAGTAACAAGAATATTTCAAATCGGTTCAGAACGTTGTGCTAATTTCTAAAACTAAGATTATAATATGTTTTAGGGTTTCAACCAACCATAAATGTAAAGATTTAACATTATTGTATCGTCTCTATTAGAAATAAAAATTATTCCTTTATTTATTCAAAGAATAACGAGAAGTTGAGTGAGCTGCCTAACTCCCCTCTTCTCTCGTTATTATATTCCGTATTTGTTTTTAAACCGATACATTATTTTTACTCGTTCAGACTGTCCTTAACAAACAAAAGCAAAACTACAGTAAAATTACAAATGATTATATTCTTGTAACATAACCTATAAAGTAGCAGTTACTCGATACAAGAAACAGTTAAATATAATGTTAATGGCACAAGCAGAATGTTATGCCAACAGTTGTTGCGAATAGCGGTCATTATAACCTCGCTCTATTTGCACCTACAGCAATTCACACTGGTTTCACACTGCAGTAATTCATTTTTAAAGCTTGTTTTAAATTACCTTTCGTATTCTGGTTATAAAACGTGTAAGGTTTTAAATAGTTATTAGTTATTCTACGGCATAAGTTGTTTGTTAGTTTATATTGATTTCGACAACATAACACTATCATGTCTTATGTAATTATGTGATGAAGAAATTTATCTCTAGCAAGTGTGATCTGTACACATTCTGGTTAGGCACAAACTGTTGGAACCTACCCTACACTTTGATTTGAACTACTTCAGGATTGAGACCCTCGCTTCCATAGTGGGGATAGGCACTTAGCGATCTGGGCCAATCAGGATTGGGCATTTGTCTTAGCAGCCTATGCACCCCGTGTTGCCAGATTTCTGTTAAATTTTTTCACATTGCAAGCAGGTGAACTGCGATCTGTTTTTGTAATTCTTAAACCAATTGCTTGATGAGTAGTTCAGCATGGCAACAATTCGTCGATGCCTCCCCACACCAACGCTCTCGGCCAATCCTAAAGTAGTTTAAATCAAACTAGATGGCGGTGGAAGCTGATAACTAGTTACCTTGTCTCCTGCTTAGTTTTTAGCAAACTTCCATAGGAAATATGAGCTATTGCGCTGACTCGTATGGTGAGACCTGAGGTTGGGAGTGGTCAATGAGCACCCATCAAGTTCCACAGAACACGTTTTGGGGGACATCAAAATGTATATATAAGTTCGGAATCTAACGGCCGCATTTAAAGTTCGATTTGGTCCAAGTTTTTTACACACGTAGGTTTCTTAAGTCACTCGACAGAGGTAGTTAGCGAAAACATCCAACAACCAGAACCTTTTTTTGACGGGAAGTGTTTTTTTGTGGTTATGTTTCACACTAGAATTCATCATTTTTTGATTAAAAAAAAAATTTATAGGAGAATATTTTGTAATTTTTTTCCATTTGTAATTAAGTTATTGGCCGTCTGGTTCCCCCAATAACGTAAAATACAATACCCGGTTCAAATCCACGCAGGGGAATTTACTGTGGGGCAGCTACTGATCCGAGGCTGACAGCAGGGGTTCAAACTCACAAAGACCCTAATCTGAAGTTACAAGTTCCAGCTGCAAACTTTCCAAGCGAGTTTTCCGCTGCGAGCAAAACAAATTCATAGTTGGTAGCAAATTCTACTAATTTATGCCATACATGCATCCATTAATTCAACGCCTTCCTGAGTAGACAATTTTCTCAAATAGTTGGTTGAAACCCTAAAACTAATAAACTTAATTTTGGAAATTCGTTCAACTTACGTCAGCAGATAAACTGATTGATAGAATTTATACAGATTCGGGTTAGTCATTAGTCAACACTGTTGTAACCTGCCCTACACTCGATTCCGCGTTCACCGTGCAGTACTTACAGGTCTTAGTACGGGAGAATAAACGTGCTACTACCTTTCAAGAGCACATCACGTTTATTGTCTTGCTGGTTGCGTCAACTAACCGAGCGTGTCATGGGAGTTGATGTTTTTTTTTGTTGGCTGGTACTGCTGAGGCTGTCGTATGGATAACATGGCTTATGGGCGCTCTGTACTGCACGGTGAACGTGGAATCCATTGTAGATGGTAGTTGAAACTGACTGGATACGACTAGTTATTTTTTGCTTGGATTTTTGATGCTTTTATTAAAGTATTTAAGAAGTTATTATTTAAACAAAAAATGTAATTGTGTGGTCAAGACCACACGGGAAAAGGGTAAACTTTTTAACAGGACTTTAACAGGACAATCATTTCAGAGGTATTACTAATTAAACTATACATTGTATTAACATTAACAGACTAGGCCTATGATGTAGGACAATCTGTTACACTTACATACCCAACTCAAATATACTAAATAAGCAATGCGATCGCGGCCTAACTGGCTAAATCACTAGTCTATGGTGATGGACTCTGCTGGTTCGAATCTCGGCAAGACCAAAACTTTTTCAAACAGATGGAATAGAGCGTTTTACATTAGAGCGTTTCACAAAATAGAGCGTTTCACAAAATGTATGGTAAAACGCGTGACGGTAAAATCCGATTCACCCCCAGCAACAAGTAAACTATATAATCTGCTATACACAAATGTATACACATTTTTTGGACGTGATACCTCTATAGAAGTTTACACTTCAATAACAAATATTAAATATGAAAACACATTTTAATACAAATTTTAGCTAATTTTTATTATTTTAATTAAATCATACAATAAATGTGTGAAATTGCCAATACACATTCGTCCAGCACACATACAGCAATTTTCTTTTATTACTTAAATTACAAGTACGCAATCAGTACTACACATATCAGCGCGTTAAAGTCTTTAACTTTTGTGTTATATACACCACAGTGTTTCAGCAAGTTGTAAAACCTCTTTGTCAGAATATAATGTAATCCCACCGCCAACAATACCATATCTAATCCTGCGGTTGATGTGCTCTTTGTGTTGTCATTGTCAGCGACTGTACTCACGGTTGCTATGGTAACTCGGAAATTTCCTAAGGGATTTGATCTGACAATAGTGTTTTAAACAGTTGTAGGCAAGTTTAACAGTAGCTTATTTGTAAGTGAACTCGTCATGAGAGACATGGGGGGGGGGGGGGGGGGGGGGGGATGGGGGGGGGGTAGTCTGTAGCATCAGCTGTCGTGCGTTGCTGTAACTTGACATGATTATAAGGACAAACATAAAATAAATCAAAACAGGAACAAAATATACGGTCAATACTGTGAACTAAACTTAGATCCTTTATTATTAAGCAAGGTAGGTATAAACTATAGTAAATTAGGATTACAACTCCCAAACACACTCTTTGCGTACACTGCACAGAACGTTAAATTTGTTATAATCTATCTATACTTGCTATACATATGATAAAATCGTGTATGTCTGTGACAACACACGGAGAACGGCCAAACATATAGAGCTGGAGTTTGAGCCATTTGACGCAACATTTCTTCGGAAAGGTTTAGGAGAATCAACGTTCGAAAAAATCCATTTGATCAAAAACTTTGGCTTCATTGGTTACCAAAGACAATCTTTTAAGTTACAGAAGTAATAAAAAAAATTCTTTATTTTTTTCATTAAAACAACACATTTTTTTCTTGAATTTTTTGGTAAAGTTAGCAGTTTTTGGGATATTTTACAATAAATTAAATTACAAATGAAAAATCATGGACCAAGACCGGGACTTGAACCCAGGACCATTGCTTTTACGTGGCAACACTCTACCAACTGAGCTATCATGATCCTCTAGATATTGGTCGACGTTATCTCACTTGTACGGTTTTACTGCATTTATGAATTAATAGACTGAATACCTCGCATTGCGACATTGAAAACAATCTCAATTCTTTTTACAGCCTACAGTGGTGTTATTTATTATTATTTTTAATTTGTACGTTTACATTTGTACATTTACTGTCACGGAGAGGCAAAGGTCCTGATTTCAAATCACGGTCCTGGTCCATGTTTTTTCACTTGTAATTTAATTAATTTAACCCTTGCTGAGGAAGCGTGTAAGCAGGTAATTTATTACAAATTAAAAATAGTGATATTTTACATTCACATTTTAAACGGCCGCAATACAATTTTGAAAAGATAAAAAAGATTCGGTTTTTTCTACGTGACTAAAAGATGTCATACCAAATATGTACCCAAAATTTGCGTTTAATATATTTCCTACATCAAAAGAAATTATGTATTAGGTAAACAAGAAACAAAATTGTAGATAACCGGAAAATAAAACGTTTGCAAACCTAGGTTTATGTGAACTTTTTTCTTTATTTTCCCTAGTAGAACACGTGTTGAAGTTTGAAAGGTTTCTTCATGTATCACCCAGTAAACAGTGGAGAAAACGCATTTACATCTAATTTGTAAAATATTGTTCGTAGAAATTAATAATTTTAAGTAAAATGTACATTATTCGTAAAATGTAAATGGAACAAATTGGCGGAACTCGAGGTGTTTGCGCTTACTGGGGAATCATGTATGTAAGCATAGATGGGAAACAGATCGATTTGGACGGAACTCACTTTACGTTTTTGTTCCAGTTAAGTCGGATCTGAAATGGATTTTTTGAATTAAGTGTAATGGTAGGCTTAATACTTGCACGACGCTCTTTTCATTTATATATCCGTGGGTAACTGCTAGTAAAGTGCCTCGCAGTCTTGTTTTTGGAACGAAGTTCCTTTACGCGGCTTGAGGTAGGAGTTGACAAATAGAAAATGTAATGCGTAAAGAAAAACCGTTATCGAATTGGTTGCTATGGTAAATAATATAAACACATTCAAGAAACATGTGTTTTGGTTCATCAATTTTAAGTTAAGAGGCGTTCGGTTCCTTCCGTCGTAGTTCGGATTTTAATGTTAAGCGTTAGTATTAACAATTTATTAAAATTAAGTTAAATTATCTGACTATTGCAATTTTGTAATGTAGATTCAAGAAATGGAAAGTATGTGTATTTGAAATTTAAAAAAGTAATTTAATATCATTTTATATTTTGATACAAAATATTACTATTTTCATACTTTAAATGTAATTATAATAAAGGTGTAGAATTAATTATAACCTCAAAGCTATGATGGTAAACACAGTTATAAATGTCTATTCGTTGTAAATATACTCAATAAAAATAAAATGCTTGTTCATCAGTCTAGGTCTAACCTAAATGTATTGTATGTATGTTTAATTTATTTTACCTGCCTTAACGGCAACATGCACACATGATTTATGTTTTGTGCACATTTATTTCACAGACCGTTTCGAATGATATAATTTACGTTAAATGTTATTATAATGAAGGTGTAGAATTAATTTAATATCAAATCTAAGATGGTAAACACAGTTTAATGTCCATTCATTGTAAATACATTCAATAAACATAAATGTTGGTTCATCAGTCTAGGCCTAACCTAAAATTATTGTGTGTATGTTGCCGTTAAGGTAGGTAAAATAAATTAAACATACACACAATAATTTTAGGTTTAGCCTAGACTGATGGATCAATATCTTATGTTTATTGAATGTATTTACAATTCCATATCGAACTACATAAGGATTTGAAGAAAAGGCGCAATGATCTTCGTTCCTGACGGGGGTTCCACGACCCGCACACATTTTTTTTTTCGTTTGAAGCTTCAGTACTTTCTTAAAGTACTTGGTTTTAGCAACTTTTCGGTGACACTCTAACTTCCTTATACATTGTGTAAGCTTGTTGTATTGTAGTCTTGAATTTCAGAACGTGTTTTTAGCGAATTTGTATAGGAAAGATGAGCTTTTACCGTGACCCTTATAATAACACCTAAGGTCGGGATTAGTAAATGACCACCGATCATGGTCCGTAGAACACGTTTTGGTGTGTCATTAAAAATTCTATATATATATAATATATGCATATATATGTGTTCGTACTCTGGCGGCCGCATTTTGTCCAAATTCGGTAAATACGTTGGTTGCCTATCTCGCTCGGATTAGTTCGTTAGCAAAAAAATCCAACTACCGGAAGCACGTTTTTGGACCAGAAGTAACTTTATTTTTTAGATTGTTCGTACTGCAATAAACAATATTAAAGGATTTTAACTAAAAAAATAAATGTAGGATATTATTCTGCACCTTTTGTTTTTTTACACAATCTCGTAGCTCTCTTGATTCCACACAAAATGACCAAAACGTAAAATACCTTAAAATTACTCTTTTTAAATCCACGAGAGGGATTTACCTTGGGGACATCTTCTGATCCGAGGCCGACGGACGAGTTTGTATGCTGCGAGAAAAGCGAAGCAGTGAATGTCCGAGGCTGCAACGTCAAGGTTCAAACTCGCAAATCGAGATATATCTCTGCGAGTAAGACGAAGCAGCGTGAAGTCGAAGCTGGAGGATTAGGTGCAAACAATTTCTACTAATATATTTCGTTCCCTCAGGTAGCCTATTCTGCGCATTTGTGAGTACAACAACCGAAATTGTCGGTTGATTCATATAAATTTCATTTTGGTAATTCACTAAACTTACAGTAAGGCCAAGCTAGCTGCGCGCGGGGGCTTCAGAGCAGACGGATGGGCTGGAGGCGAGATAGGGTACATTTCTAAAAACATCCGACTCGCCGGAGGGCTGTTTTATTACAAGTCAGGCATACAAAAAATCAATATATTAGTGCAATATATGGTAAAAATTATCATTACAAGCTAAGTACGGTATGATATTTTTGCTAAATACTGTACATGTGAAAAAATACATTGACAATGTCCGTGAGCGGTCAGACCAAAAAACGCAACTGAACAGTTTCACGCAATATTTTGACTTGTATTCAAACCACGATTGTGACTGACACAGTGCTCCTACAAAGAAGTGTTTCAAATCAAATTTTCGTTCGTTTTATAATCTAAAACTTTGTCGCTGATGAAATTTTCCTTACCAAGAAACAAAAAAATTCCATGCAGGTCATATATTTTATGTCATATTCGGAATATTAAAATTTAATTTGACATTATTTTTTCATTACAAATTAAATACTTGCTATAAATTAAATGTGTTTATACCGTATGCACTGTTAATGTCTACGTAAACGAAATACAAAAATTCAAAATTTTCTATCAACATTAAGTCAGTATAATCGTGGTATAAATAAAGTCGTGTACAGTATAGTTGGACGCGGTACACTAGTAGAATGTCAGCAGGACGGCTAGTACACTGGTTGCCGAGCGCGCAGCTGGCGTGGGCCTACTGTACGTCAGCGGTTTAGCTGCGAGATGGAATCATTAGCGAATTTCCATAGGAAAAATGAGCTATTGCAGTGGCCCTTATGGTGAGACCCAAGGTCGGGAGTAGGAAATGAGCACCGATCATGGTCCCCAGAACACGTTTTGGTGTGTTATTAAAATTCATATATATATATATATATATATGTACATCACCCCTTAACGTGCAATTCCAGTGTCGTATATTTTAAGGACAGTAGTACTCCGGAGTGAAGATGCCACTCCAGTGTTCAAAAGGGAACTCCGGAGTGGCATTATGTGAGAGTTTATAATTCACCGGAGTTCTATCTTACTAAGTATAATTTGTATTATAGTCCTACGTTGTCCACTCTCTGTTAGCAAAGTTAGTTTCAAAAGAGGGGAAATTAATCCTAACGGGAAAGTTATGTACTACACTTAGTTGCATTGCTGTTTCATAACCTATTTTGCAACTGTTGTTTTTTTAAAGGCGGTAAAAGTAGATAACCGTTTATAAGCTTGCTGAAATAAACTTCTTGAAGTTTATAGTGAGAAAGTTATAGGGTTAAGGTTTTAATAGTTTAGTTAGGAGATTATCTTACAATTAATTAAGGAATAATTCAATATTTTAAGAATAATTAATTATAGTAATTCCGAAATATTGAAATCATGCGATAATTGTTGTGCGTCTGTTTAACACGATATATGCACTCACAGACGTCGTAGAAAACTTCTGTTGGTGCCAAAATCGTCGTAATTTTATTGCGGAGAGTTGACAATCTTTTGAGCTTTCTAGCGTGAGTCGTAGCACGTCGGGGTAACTTTTTTCGGTCAAAATTTTGAAAATATTTTGTCAAAATGTTGAACTACAGTGTGGGGTAACGTTTTATATGTTTTTGGGCACGGGAAACCCGATTTTGACAGTTAAAAAGTCGTAGCGAGTCGGGGGTCATGTTTTTAGAGTCAAAATTTTGAAAATTCTGTGTGGGGTATCATTTTATATGATTTGGGGTACGTTAAAACCGATTTTGACAGTTGAAGAGTCGTAGCTCGTCGGGGTCACGTTTTTGGAGTCAATATTTTAAAAATACAGTTTGGGGTATTGTTTTATATGTTTTAGGTACGGGAAACCGATTTTTACAGTTAAACAGTCGTAGCGCGTCGGGTAAACGTTGTTGGGTAAACATTTTAAAATGCAGTGTGGAGTATCGTTTTATATGTTTTTCGGTACAGGAAAACCGATTTTGACAGTTATAAAAAAAAAACACGAGCCGAAGTCTCGAAAAAGTGTTATATCTTTTCATCTTGTTGTATTGTTGTGAAAAAGTGAATTAAATGGTCTTAAAACTGGTCCATGGAACGAACAATTACTTAGTATAGTGTTTTAAACCAAATGTACACAATTGTACCAACCCAGAACTGGACTCACAATAATAATTCATTGTATTCTTGTAAAAAAGAGAATTACAATAAAATGGTATTAAACTGTGGAACGAACACTTACTTAGACTATTTTTAGAACCAAATTAAATAAAATGGTCTTAAACTGTTTCCGTGGAACGAACAGTTACTTAGTATAGTGTTTTAAACCAAATGAACACAATTAATTGTACAGACCCAGTCCTGAACTCACAATAATAAATTATTGTATTGTTGTAAAAAAGTTAATTAAAATAAAATAAATGGTCTTAAACTGTTTCCGTAGAACGAACTCTTACTTAGTATAACTTTTTAAACAAAAATTTACATCATGGTAGAATCCCAGCCCTGAACTCACAATAATAATTTATTGTAATTTTGTAAGAATGCGAATTAAATGAAAATGGTCTTAATCCGATTAGCAATAAATAGTGTTGAAATTATTTTATTTGTGATCAGTTTTGTTGTATTCAATTTGTGCAAATCATAATGCGCCTGCGCAGATAAAATGAACCTTTTACAAGGAAACCAGTGTGGCCTGTTGCTGGATAACCATTACAATGATCTTTTGTTGCTATATAAGTTTATTAGACCTTTAACTGGCTTTGCAGGGTATTTTATAGAAGGTTAATAAATGCTGTAACCTCAAATATCTCCCTTTCTTCTTGGGGCGTTAGAATGAAAGTCATTGTTTTTTCATAAGAAACACAGTATGATTTAGCTTTAATGATGTAAGTGCTGTTAAGTTTTTCAAATATACACTTACGTTGCACCTGCTTTACTCTCTATGCTTTAATTTTAAAATCATTCTTACTGCACTTTTTGTAAGGCAAATAATTCTTTATTGCGCTGTTTATTACAATTTCCTTCTGCAGTAATCCCATAATTTATACTGTGGCCGTTGGAATAATAAATCATATAAAGTGTTCATTAATTTAAAAATAAGATTTTCTATACTCTATACCATAAACAATACAACTTATCTCTGTCTGCCTATTAATTTATAAAAATTTAGAACCAGTTATATATTTTCTTATTTTTTATGAAAACTAGGTATGACACCCAGGAAGGATTTAGCCTAATTTTGATCAAAATCTATTCAATACTTCCCAAGTTTGAAGAATATATATATATATGTGTTAACTTGTGTCAAACAAAATGTTGTAATTTCAGCGGGTTGTTAACGATTTTTACATAATTTATCAAAAGTTTTAGTGGAAGCTTATTTTAAACTAGTGGCAATCTTTTATATATACATAGTTCTGTTTCTGAGATCGAAGTTGATCTGGCACGGAAAATATTAACTCATGTGGCTCAGAAACCTCTAGTTGATCAAGGGTCTTAAGTTGGACAAAACCAACTTAAAACACCTTAGAAAAGTATATTATTTATATACGGCTCTACTATATATTATATCTTTAGAAATTTTACTCAAGTTGGTCAAAGTTATATACAATCCCAGCTCTTAAATTACAATTTCTGACTATGCGATTTCAAAGAAAAAGGTGTTAAACTGTTTGGATTTACTTAGTGTATTGTTTAAAGTTTAAAAATACGTCATGGTATATATTACTACAAAAAATAGTATAAATTACTACAATATAGTATTGTATTACCTGTGACTATTAGATTTCGAAAGATTTTTTACATTGTTTCCGTTGATTAAGCAGTTACTTAGAGTAACGTTTTAAAAATATAATGAAAGTGCATTTGTATGATGCTCGGACATTAGGTGTATCAAAATTTAAAATAAATATGCGCACAGGTATAGAGAAATGGGCTACCAACGGGGTAAAGAAAGAAAATATCATGTGGGGTGTCGTTTTATAAGGTTTTTGGTACGGGAAACCCGATTTTGACAGTTAAAGAGTCGTTGCGCTTAAGGGTCTCGATTTTGGAGTCGATATTTTGAAAATAAAGAGTGAAATATCGTTTTATATGTTTTTGGGTACGATAAACCAGATTTTGACATTTAAATGAGTCGTAGCGCTTTGGGGTCACTATTTTATGTCAAAATTTTGAAAATATCGTGTCCTGTATGGTTTAGTGGGTATTTTCGTACCAGAAATCAGATTGAATTTTGATAAAGAAATAGTCGTAGAGGAAAAGATCACAAATTTGAGCTAAAGTTTTGAAAATACCTTGAGTGGTATCGTTTAACGTGTTTTTGGGTACGCGATAGGGAAAGGGTCACGATTTTGGAATCAAAATTTTTAAATGCCATGTAGGATATTGTTGTATATGTTTTTGGATATGAAAAACTTGATTGTGACAGAGAAAGGGTCGTAGAGCTTCGGGGTTTTGATTTTTGGGTAACTTTTTATATGTTTCTGGGTACGATAAACCAGATTTTAGCTATTAAAGAGTCTTAGCGCTTTAGGGGCACCATTTTAGTAAACATTTTGAAATTATTGTGTCGGGTATGGTTTAATATGTATTTAGGTACGAGAAATCAGATTTTGATAAATAAACTGTCGTAGCGCGAAAGGGTCACAACTTTGAGCCTACATTTTGAAAGTACCTTGTAGGGTACAGTATCGTTTTATATGTTTTTAGGTACGGGAAGAATGATTTTGACAGTAAAATGGTCATAGCGCTTAATGATACCTATTACATTATCGTTTTACATGTTTTGGCTAAAAAAACTATTTTTTTATAGAGAAAGGATTGTATGTAAGGAGGCGGTGGGGCGGCGGTATTATTTATTAAACCGAAACACAATTCTTTAAATTACCAATTTATTTAACAACTAACTCATTTGTTCTACAATTATTAAAATTTGCTGCCGTACTTGTGCTACCGGTCCCATATAGCCCTTTGTCTTTAGCAACCGAGGCTTGGATTCACACGTCAACTAGCAATTCAGAACATTCCAATGAAGTATACACTCATAGTCATAGATAATAAAGGTAATTTACTGTAATCTAATTTATAACTATAGACCTGCTACGTCACAGGTAGCTATTTGGGATCACGATTTTGAAATACCTCGTGGAGTATCGTTTTATATGTATTTTGTACGAGATACCTGATTTTTAAACTTAATGAGTCGTAGCACTTAAAAGTCACAAACTTGGGCCAACAGTTGGAAATTACAATATCGGTATAATTTATTATGAATTTTAACTTATGTAGTTTTCAAGATATTCTCAAAATAATATAAAAATTTTTTTTTTTTGTAATGTTGCTATTAAAATAAATGTTTTATTTCGCCTAAAATGTTTAAAAAAACCAGTAGTGTTATTTTCATACTTGATAGAAAATCTATTAAAGATACAAACGTTTATGAAACAGTAATAATAGTGTGGCGCGGCCCTCTCTCATTCACGACTACGGTGTCCAAGCGATGACGTGTCTCCCTTTTTCGGTGTGCCGTCGGCTCTCTAGGATGCATACATGCGTTGTCAGAATGGCGAAGAAAGGTATTTCAATAAGGGGTATACAGTTGTTTTACTTCATACGTTTATTTAAAGCATAACAACTCATTTCTGTGCTGGCTCGATATACAAAAATTAATACTAAACGAGAAGCAAGATTAGATATTCTTTAAGATTATCAACCCCCCCCCCCCCCCACTTTAAGAGTCTACTCGCGGACGCGGTTGTTCCTAAATAGACTGTTGAATCTCTTGGTGCTTCTAACTAGCGCCCACTTACTTTACTCTAAACCTCGATCTCAGCAATATCATCAGCCTGCATCTCTGCCTAATCTATTCTATTACATTATATTACTTTATTATTATTATTATTTAGTGTTAAAGGTGGAGGATACCAGTCACAATAGAAAAATGTGTTCATTCACGCTGTTTATAGTTTCATTTGTATTCCCACAATATTAATTGTTTGGATGATCACTTCTAAAATATTGATGTGATGTCTCTTATCCATAAAATTTATATATGTAATTGATTGACAATATTAGTTTTTCTTCAATAAATTTTATTTAATTAATCACATGAAGGAAGTAGGCTATAATTTCTAACGCGCGTACATAAGTAAACGCTCCCATTTTTTCCGTAGACCTAACAATTAATTACTTATTGTATTGTGTTACTAACAAAATGTAAATCATTTTACTTACCCAGCCCTGATATTACACAATATAGTGTTTTATTACTATGTGATGAATTACTATAATGTGACTATGCGATTTCAAAATAAAAAGTCTTGAACTGTTTCTGTGGATCAAACTGTTACTTAGAATATTATTTTACCAAAATATATGTCATGTCACATACTAAGCCCTAAAATTACAACAATATAGTAGTGTATACTTGTGACAGTGAGATATAAAACAAGTTTTAAATAGTTTCCGTGCTCCAAACGGTTACTTAGTGATTTGTTTTACAAATTAATTATATGTCATTGTACATAGCCAGCCCTAAACTTATCAAAAAATAAATATTGTAATACTTGTGATTTCAATAATTAATAGTGGTTTGTAATAGTTTGCGATTTCAAAGAGAAATGTCCTAAACTGTTTCGATGAACTTAAAAATGTATTAGTTTGTTGTTTTACAGCCGAATTATACGAAATATGTATTATTTATTATACTAATTGTGAGCATGCCATTTCAAAGAAAGATTACTAAACATTTCAGAGGAACTCACTTTGTAGGTCGAAAGAAAATTGGGTGTGGAGTCATACTCATAAAATACTAATTTCAATATCCGGATTATAATCTAAAACAGTTTAAATACAATATTGAAACATTAATTCAAAAACATTGTATGGGTTCCTACGGTAGAATATTCAAAATTAATAACTGAACTAGGAAACAAATGTTTTGTTTTGTCCTTGTCTTGTGTTTATCAACATTTATTTAGACAAAGTCGACCAATATTCAAATCTAAAATATTTACTTAAATGTTAATAGTAATTTTTAGTTTTTAAGATGTTAACAAATCATTATATTTTAGAATTAATACATTTCTAAAACACATTCAAAGTAAATAAATAATATCCAACGATTATAAATAATATTAATAAGTTCATAAAAATGTTGTAAATCTTGACAAAATGTATTATCTGTGCTACCGCTTTATAATTAACTTCCAATACATCTTATTTCTTTAGTAAATTGTAAGCTACTTTAAGTATAATTAACAACCACGCAAATTAAGTCTTTATTATTTTTCAATTTAATAATATTTTATTATTAGGGTGGTAGGCCTATCTTGGAGATTCAACCAATGTTACCCAGCATTTCTTACTCAATATTAGTTGAGATAATACTATGTGTAGGCATATTAATAATTTGACACAATTAGTTAATCCATACTATTTGTAACATAGTTTCATCTACATACGAAATTAGGTAGATCAAAATTACTTCAAACTTACATAATGATGGCACAATAATGTAATATTAATTTGGGTAAAATATTATAAGTAGGCTTTTTGCATGGGCTTTTTAATTCAAACGAATAATGTGATGACAGAAATGTGAATTGTTTTATTAGTTTTTAAAACAATATGTATATACCATTAAAAATTTATGTTTCATTAGATTACAAAATTTTTGCAAGTAACATTATATGCTTCACCTACAATCAAATGATAAACCTAGTCTAGACTGCCTAGTCGCCTTCAGTGTGATAACAAAAACTTGTAACTAAAAATTATAAAATAAATAAATTATTACATTATTAAGAAAAACATAAATTTACTTTGCATTCCCTCAGCGGCAATTGTTTAGATGGTCACTTCTAAATATTGAAGTTACTCTCTTTTCCATAAAATTTGAATATGTAATTTATTGACAATACATTTTTTTCAACAATTTTTAACAACAATAAAATCTACTAATTTAATCACACCAAAGAAGTATAACTTCCAAAACGCGTACATAAGTAAACGTACATATTTAAAGTAAATCAATAATATCAAATAAGAATCAAACTCCTAGAAATAATTTTAATAAGTTCATAAAAATGTAGCAAATTTTGACAAAATGTATTATCATTGCTACTGCTCTTGAATTATATTTCAATATTTCTAATT
>JAGFPH010002094.1:194594-210979 GCA_018207615.1 Philaenus spumarius | reverse complement strand
AAAACAAGTTGTTTTGTGATCTTTGAATTGTAAATTTTTAAGCAGCAGTTAGATCGATGGAGTCTTTCAATATTTTATTTAGACCAACACTATCAATGTCCACTCAAAAGTTTTCAACGCATTGACTTTCTCTCAAAAAATTTAACTGGACTACAAGTTTTTTAAATCAATCTAACTAGCAGATCAGTAACACATTATTTCAGAAACTTATTTGAGGAATTCATAAGTTAAATAGGAACAATGAATTCTAGTTAAGTTTATTTTGATAACTCGAGGATTCTCTCTTTTCATTATCTTGTGGTTTGGTTACACTCAATGTTAGAGAATAAATATTAAGCTTGACTTGTGAGATGATAATACTTCATACAAAAAGTTTCAAAAGACACTGAGGTCCAAGAGCTATAATATGCAAAGAATAACAAGTCAGTTACTTATTGTTAGTGTAACTGGTAAGTAAATGAATATATATTATTTGTGATCGATTAACTTTTGTGCTTATTTAACTGTAAATGTTACACACTGGTTAAATCGTTTGAAGCAAATCTAAAGCAATCTTTTTGTTTCGTATTGAAACAGTCAAATCCCAGTGAATGAAACGGACTGAAACAGACAACCCTCAATGTAACAGTTTCTTAATTTTTAAGTAGACATAACCAAAGTTAATGAAATAACCAAATACAAAAAGATTCTTTTGTATTTACTTTAAACTTAGGCAATCCTGGATAAGAAATGGTATCAAAGAAATTACTGTTAAATATTGACTTAAAACTAAATATTAAAATCACTTTCGACTAAAACCACAGATAGCTTGAGTCAAAGAAAACGTTTTGTTTCACACTACAGTGGAACCTCCCATATCCGACCTTCCCACATCCGACTCCTCCCGATATCCGACCTAGTGTCCGACCGTCCGTCTGTCTATTGTTTACTCGCGCTCTCACAGTCCGTTTCCGTTCGCGAGCCTGTATAGACTTGAAAAAGTGACTCATCGATACTATGCTTTACTTTTGGGTAAAAAACTGTCAGTTTAGCCGTGGTTGTTGATGTGGAATGTCAGTTTGTGCGTTTATGTCAATATTGTTTTGTTCGTGATTTTTCCCATAATCTGCGGAAGTGGAGGGATACTTCCGCAAAGTCAAGGCTGACAAAATTAAAACAAAAATCCATCACTGAATTCTTCCAATAAAGGTATGCTTTGTGGACCTTTATCCCATTCATTTGGACTTTCACATTTTCGTATTTAATTTTACCAGAGTAAATGTTTGAAATATTTAACGTGTAGGCCTAAATATTAATTAATATTTTTGTAAGTGAAATACATTTATTTTTTTTTTGTACATTTCAGGAAATGTTTGAAATGTTTAATCATTACTTGTAAATGTACTGTAATTAATTTCATAACAGTAAAAGTTTGAAATGTAAAATCATTACAACTTGTAAATGATAATCAATAGTTTTGCAAGTTGAATATACAATATTTACGTACTTAATTTCATGTCAGAAAATGTTTGAAATGTATACACAATATTTTTAAAGGTGTAATAAAGTTGTATTACAGTACTGTGTGGCATTTTTTGTACCTGGGAACGGCATTTTACGCTCCTCCCGATATCCGACCACGGCCCGGTCCCGTCATGGTCGGATATGGGAGGTTCTACTGTATGTTCAATCTGTTTCCAGTCTTACAATTACAGAGTTACTTTCAGAAATCAATGATTATACAAGATATTAGCAAATATACAAGATGTTAGCAAATATACAAAAATTATACAACCAATGATTATACAAGATGTTAGCAAATATACAAAATTAGACATACTGAATATGAAATATTTCTTAACTCTAAATCCAACACAATTTTTCTTCGCCATTCAAAATTTCTTACAAAAGTGGTACAGTTTACATTCAGTTGTTTACTGTTTTATAACAGACCAGATTAAATTTTATCTTATTAGTTCTGTGTACGTACATATTAAGTTTGGTGGATTATGAACAAAGTTAATAGCATCATTTATTATTTTTTCAAATGGTTTAATATTTTGAAAAATTATAAATAATTTATAATATTCTGTTTCGGAAATGAAATGCTTTCTAAATGGTTTACGAATTAACATCACTTATTTTACTGATTTAACTTTCTGTAGCTATTGTACATAATCCATTTTCTATTTGTACAATTTGTAGTTCTGAATTTTTTGTTTTCTTTTACTATTTGTGGCAGTAAATCAATTCTGATTCTAAATCCATTCAATATTTTATTTCTGTTGGCTCATTTTCCTCTGGTTTTGAAACAGTATTTTATAAAGGAAATTGACAAAATAAAAACTCAAATTCTTCCAAATTGTGCTGTAAGTATACCTATCTAATCCCAATTCTAACATCAATTTCACCAATTGAAGAAAAAAGCCTGTGCACTGGACTGCTTTAAATTGTTTTATAATGTGAAAGTAATTTTACATATCCTTGATTTTTTTTTATATTGAAACATTTTCTGCAAGGGTGTTAGGCTTACGCCAGATTACTGGTGTGACAAAGCAATTTATTACTTTCTAAGTGATTTAGCATAGTGAAGTTATCAAATAAATATTTTTTTTACTGTATGACTATGATGTGTATTACTGACCATATCTGAGCTAAATTTCAGCTCCCTACATTTGTGGGTAATAGAGCTGTAACAGACTCCAAATAAAATGCGCTTAATTTAAAAATTTAGAACAACAGAATACTTTTGTATATTTTGTGTTTTTTAATTGGTAACCTAGGTACAAAATTTAACTACACATATAAAACATCTTATAGCAATAGCAATCGCAAACCTATAAAATTAAAAGATGAATATCAGTTATTTACAAGTTTTTTCAACTTACAAACTTTTTTCAGATATGTAAGTCGAGATCTAGTACTTAGTTTTTATAAGCACAGTAAACTTACAGAAACTAATAACTTATTAAGGAGATTATATACTTCACATTGTAAAAGTATGCCATTAAAAACTAACAATAAAAAAAGAAGAATTGTTTTGTTGTACTTTAAAATGAGTATCAATGAAAATGATCAACAGATCATAGGATAGTAAGCCTCACCTGTTATTATTGTACACTTTCTACCTTAATAACTGTTACGACTTTAGTTCAGATTTGTTAACGGGTAACATATTCCAAGTTGACTTTTCACTATTACAATGTTTAGAATCAATAGGTTTATTTTTACAAATCTTATCACCAGGTTCTGCTGCGGTTAAAATATTTCTTAAAATTTGTCCTTTTTGTTTTTCCTCAGGCGTATCACGTACATTTAATTCATTGGATTCGGTTTCCATATGTGAAAGTGGATTTTGCAATGATAAAGTTGTGTCGCCCACGATTGATGATTCTTCGCTACCTTCATTCTTTAGACAACCTTTTGAAGGCTTAACATACCTAACCTGCAGCTGAAGAGCATTAAGCAACCTGAACTGAGAATCTTCGGAGCTGTTATCACTAGGAAAGTTTTCATCGCTCTGACACCTGTTCATTTCTTGCCTGATTAAACTATTTCTCTTCTTTTTTCTAGTTCTATCTGCTATCGGTTGATGGACACCTTTTAATAAGTCAGCAACGCCCTTAAATGAGATGTTATCATCGCAATCGACCGATGATTCACTATTTGGACGGTTAAATGATGAACACGATTCTTCCGTTAGCAAATCAGTTGTTGCATCAACAGAATCCAAGGGTTCTTCTTTAACCATAACATAACTTTCAGGCATATTTACTGTTTCAAATATAATACTACGATCTTTTTTATTTATTAAACGATTTACATGTGATGCTTGGTGTTTCCTAAAAAATATTGAACTGTTAAATGTTTTGTTACATAAGTTGCACGTGAAGGGTTTTACGTTATGGTGCGTTCCCTGGTGTGAAATTAAAAGAAGTTTGTGACTAAACGATTTATCACACGTAGGACAACTAAACAAGTCCGTATTGCCATGTTCTTCTCGATGTTCTTCTAGAGTGCTTTGATCTAAAAACGTAGCATTGCAATGTTCACACCTAAAAAATAATAGATCTTTCCTGGTCTTACGCACTGGCGGTATGTTTTGATGACATTTTTGTTGGTGTTTCACTAAACTAGATTTTCTGTTGAACGACTTATCGCACCAATCACAGATAAAAGGCTTTATCCCACTATGAATGATTTGATGGTTTACTAAATGCGGTTTCTGTGTAAAAGCTTTGTCGCACAAATTACACGGGAACGGTTTTTCTCCGGTATGAAGTAAACGATGTCGACCAAGATCACCTTTTCTTGTAAACGTACTATTACATTCTTCACAAACAAATGGACGGTCGCCTGAATGCACCAATTTATGTTTCAATAAGTTAGATTTACGGTTAAAAGCTTTATTGCAAATATCACAAAGAAAAGGCTTTTCTCCTGTATGAGTTAATCTATGAGTTATCAAATGACCTACCTGGTTAAAACGCTTATTACAAACTTCACACTTATGAGGCTTAACCATCTCGTGAACGGTCAAATGCCTCCTTAAATCACTTTTATAATGATACGCCTTACCACAAATATTACAAACGTACCGAGCATCGATTTTATGTGCTTCATTATGAGCTTGCCATATGCACTTGCAACAAACCTGTTCGTCACACGTGCTACAACGGTAAAGCTTATTTTCAGGAGATTGTTGTTCAGTGTGACATATGCAAGGACACGATTCTGTTTCATCTAAGGATGTCATGAAATGGTTGAAGGTTGGAAATTCATCGTTGACTATAGTTATCTCAGTCTCTGGTAAAAGACCCTGAAAAGACATAACATAAAATTAACAATGAAAGAAATTCAGAATAATGAGGATGTTAATACTCATAAAAAAGTGATTTTAACCATATGTTTTTCGTTTTCAAAGAAATATAACAAAGCCACATAAAATATTATTAAATATAAAATAAAATAATTAAATTTGTATAAAATTTGTGAAGAACTTGTAATATATGGGAGTTTCAGGGTAATTATAATTGAATTTAAAGTCATTTCGTAAAGGTGCTGCTAAGTGAAGTTAGGACAAAATTAGGCTAAAATAGTTAATTTCAAAGGTTTAATAAACATATAATTTCATAGGGGGAATGCAGGCAGTTAAATTTTTATGGAGAATAAACCATGTTTTAACAATGATAATTAATTTAAAGAATGCAGACATAAACAATTTTAAAATCAGAAATAATGTAAAATCACGCATAGATGGCCTACGACGACATAATATTTAGCCTCAAGACGGATACAAGTTACTAAATTACGAATGTAATCTAGCCTCGATACAAAGTACAGATAAGACAGTAGAAGTGATTGGTTATAATAAATCAAACTTAGTTGTTATGCAGATAAACGGTAGAACCTGATTGGTCAACGACCAAGGCTGATACAAAGTCAGATAGTGAGAGAAAGGACGTCGTCGGCACCCTGGATTCCAGCTTCGATGAAGTAACACCTCTGTTGAGCGATACTCACATAAAAAGTGAGATTCACCGTAAATAAGGTATGTGAAGTCACCAAAATGTAGTGAAAGTGAAGTAATAAACTTTATCAGTAAAATAAAGTTTGAATAGTGAAAATCGGCGGGGTAGAACTTAAATTACAAAAGTTAGAACGGTTTTTGTGAACTTGCGAGCAAATGTGCTCAAAATGGCGCGCACTTAACCATTGTACTAAAAGACAATAACATGGTACTATTGAGGCTTAAAGTGGACTAATATACTTAAAGACAATAAAGTGGACTAAGTTACTGAATGACTATAAAGTAGACTGTACAGGTTTTTATACATTTTTATATTTTTTTTAAGTGCACATAAAAGAAACCGTAAGTAGCCTAAATCTTAATTGGTCTGCATTCTAATTTCTATTCATGTATTAACCTATATTTAAAAATTATTCTTTGTGAGTGTATGAGGATGAATGTGAGAATTACAACATTGTATAACATGCTTTTCGTAAATATCGTTGCATTTCATTGGTGTACGTGTTTGTTAGAAATGGAAGAGTAAACAGGTAATGTCAGTCATCATGTCTTGTTAATTTGATTCCTATCCCTTCCATTATAAGTACTTTCATGATAATCGAACTCAAATTTAGCTTCAGTGTAGATTTAAGGTTAAATATAAAATTCATAATGTGTTGTAGTGTATCACAGGTTATTGCCGCAGTTATCAGATTCGACTGTACAGTTTCCAAAATAATATATCATGGTAGATGTGAAATCGTCTCTAGCCTTTCCAGTAGTAGTTGTCATTCACAGAAACATTGTATCTGTAGATGTGGAATGAAGACTTAAGCTACAGCTGATCACTAAAAACAGTACTGCTGTCGGCTACATGATATTTCTATTTGGAGGTTATGTTCGATTGTTTTGAATTGGTTTTTGTTAAAGTAAAGCAAGTAGAGTTTATTAATAAAATATAGAAGGTACTACACAAATGGAAATACAAATGATACAAGTATTTATTTCATATAATTTTTTTTACTCATAATTTGACTTAGAAAGATTTTGAAATTTCCAAATTTATAATTTTATTTTTTTTATTTTTTATTATTCATAAATTATTTAATTTTTTGTAACCGCAACGTTACAAACTAATAGTGTGTAATGAATTATGTATAGCAATTACAATACTAAATATTTAATTTAAAATATGAAAATTTCTTTAGATTAGTAAGTCAACATTTTGTTCTTTATTTATGTATTTCAAACTACATTTTTTTATTAGGTTTAATGAAACTGCAAGGAATTTAATGCTATCTGCAGAGTTAGGTGGTCCAGTCCATCAGCTTTGTTTATTCTTTTCAAATTTTTTTTTTTTTTGCTACAATAATTATTATATCCTATTACTTTAAATGAGCAATTCTTGTATCTATCTTTGTATCTGTTGCAGATCTCGAAAACGGCTCTAACGAATTCAAAGAAATTTTGTATTTAAGTGTAGTTTTGATTTTTAAATACACCCATATAGTTGTAATTCGTGTAAAAACACAATTTTTTGAGAAAATCTAATTTAAAAGTTGAAAAATTTTAACATAGGGTCTTATGGGTTGCCATGTTGGTTACAAAATAACAACGAAATAGTAAATAAAGCGATCAAAACAGGTGTTTATAAACAAGCCAATTTATACTGTTTTATCAGCTGTTCATTGGATAGTTTTTAATTACTGTTAAAAAACAGGTGAATTTATACTGTTTTAGCACGTTGGATTAGAATAAATTGGGCCTGATTTAACAGTTTATTTTGTCAAAAAAAAAGGTAAACTTGGCAAAGATGGATAAATTCTAATAGTCAATTTTGTAATATAGGCCTGGCTTATTTCTGGAACATAGTATTGAGGTTATGTTAATCCTGTAATAATTTTTACTATATTTAGGCCTGGTTTCAAAACTTTAGTTGACAGATAATAGTAAAACTAGGACTAAAATCGTAATGAAAGCCTCTCACGTTTCTAAAGCATGTATTTAAGGTTATAATTAATTAATCTCGTAATTACTGATAGTAATTTCGCCTGGTTTCATAATTTTACAAACCTATGTACAAACGAGCCAAAGATTAACGAGATTCTTTAGTGAATTTTCCAACTGCGAGCGAAGCGAAGCAGCCATCTGACGCCGAAGGCCGAGGCGGGGTTGGGACGCAAAGCGTCCAGGGGCAGAGCCCCTAGTTATTTATAATGATAATAGAGACTGCTTCTTTATTTTTTTACTTTAAAAATGTTGTTTTACTCACAGTTTGGGGACAAAGTATAAATAAAACATTTGAAATAGAAATGCAGACCTGGATAACTCATAAGACACCGCAGTTCGGGGAAATAGTCAATACCCTCTTATGAACAATTAATTTCGATTGAATTCCACATGAAAGTACATAATTTTCTTATGGTTGGTAAGTTCGTTAAATGAAAATACTATACAGTAGAGCCGCGGTTATCCGAGCCCCGACTAACTGAATTTTGGGTTAACCGAGGTAGTAAAACAAAAAAAGTTTGGTTTGCGGTAGACGCATGCAGTTAAAGTAACCGTGCAAAGTGAAATCCGCATATAGCGGCAAATCTACTGTACTGTACTATTAGTCACATAATGTTTTGTCAAAAATGGTTCCGGTAAATTAAACGCACAGTTTTGAATCATTATTAAATACTGTGCAATACAGTAATTCCAATGCTTTGCTAATCAATAGGATTAGTATTGTATACTTTTTAAGGTATTTTGACAGGAACAAGTTTACTGTTTATTCAAGATGATAAAAGATTTTCTAAATAAATAACATAATTTATTTATTTATAAGCAGTGAAAACTAAATAAACAATCAAACAAATGACTTGAATAAACGAATAAACAATAATATTAATCGCGTCGGATACACATAGTAGCATAGTATAAAAGTTTTCAGACGTCTGTGTTTATGCGATGGTGATGTCATCATTCCTATCTTGGCTTGGCTCTTACACCTGTTTCTGACCGACCTTCTATTGTATCTAACTGCTACCCTACCCGGCTTACCCCTCTCTCACACATCTCTTTTAGTTTTTTTGAATAAAGTACAGTAGTTTGATAACTTTGATTCAGTATCAAGTAAACCCTCGCTCTTAAAACGTTGTGTGTGTTTACTGCATATCGTTTATTTAGTTTTCAAGCAAGCGAGTTCCGTTAAACAGAAAGCACTTATGGACTTCTTTAAGTAATAATTTTTTATCTGAACATGTACTGTAGCCTAAGTATGTCTTTTTATCATTTTATTTTTATTTATTCTATCATTGAATTTTGAATTTCTGAACATCAAACAATTTAAGTAATATACGTTGTGACTCTTTTATGTGTTCATGTAATTTACATATATTTTTATAATCTGATGATATCATTAATGATGGCGAGATATCTAGTTTTTACTGCAAAGAATGGAGGGTCGAAAGTGGTAAGTTTATGCAAATGTTATCTCTATATTTTTTATTAACACAGAAAAGTAAGTCTATATACCTGAAGCCGTGCCTTCAAAATCGACTGCTTTGATGTATCACTAAAACAAAATGAATAATTATTAGTTAGATATTTACAGATATTGTTGTGTCAATAAAAATAAAATTAAGCAAAATTAATAAATTTAAATTAACAGAAAAACACACAAATACTCTTCTTTACAAATTTTTACAATTACCATAACTGTGAAGAGATATTGATTAAGTTATTTCAAGCAAAAGAAAAAGTTTGTTGAGCCATAAATATTTGAAATAATATTAAAATATGTTTTTTAATAAAATATCATACGATAATAAAATAAAAACCTATTACAAAACATTTCACTTTAAAATCAGAAGATCGATTTTACAAACAAAAAATAATAATAAATAACCATAAAAAATTAAAAAAACTGTATCAATCAAATTATTTAAGTTCAAAAAGGTTTCGGTGTTTACAAAAAGGTGACACAACAAAACTGTTTTAAATTCTTTTTAGATTATTTATTTTTGACAATATTGTTCAATTGTTTTTCATTTATTATTATTTTAATTTAATTCATTTCACACCATTATTATTATGCATTTTTAATTATAATACTGTTACACACATATGTTATATTAAATACATAACATCATATTACTAAAGTATATAAATTTTGATATTTGAATTTATATATTTAGCTATCACATACATTACAACGGGATACATACTAGGTTTGATCCAAAAGTACCAGAATGGTCTTTTTAATAAATTTATGCAAAAACATTACAACTTATTCAACCTTATCCCTTTGAAAATACAGTACTCTCAGACTAGGAATGTGTCCAGCATAATGAGCGTGTCATCTCTTATACTTTCTCCACGAACCTGCCTTGGCAGTACAACTAATTACACAAAAACTATTTTCACAAATTACAAAGTTACAACTCCATAACGGATTGTGTCTCACTTTCTTATAAATTTACCTACAAGCATATAATCTATATAAATAAAATCCAAATACCACTCACTCACTCATAACAAAATCTCAAAAACCACCGAACGGTTGGAATGAAATGTGGTATGAAGCTTCCTCTAGGTGCTCGCTAAGAAAGGTTTCCAAAAAATTAGAAATTTTAGGGGGGTTTGGGAGTCAAAGTTACTAAAAATCCCCATAAGAAATACATAGTATAGTATTTTTTTTTGTTCATATACATTTAACTTTGATTTGTCTATCCGTGCAAAGCTGGATCGGGTCAGCTAGTATCTATATGTATAAAATCGAAATACCACTGACTTACTGATGATCACTACATCTCAGAAACGACAAAACATATTAACTTGAGACTTAACATAGTGGTTCCCCTTGTACTCTAGATGAGCAATAAGACGGATTTTTAAATATTTTGTGTTTAAGGTTATAGAAAGTAAAAAGCGTTAGAAATATAGATAAAAGCCAAATACCACTGACTTACTATTTCTCACAAACGACAAAAAGTTTTAACTTGAGACTTAACATAGTGGTTCCCCTTTATACTCTAGATGTGCAATAAGATGGGATTTTAAAATATTTTGCGTTTAAGGTTATTAAAAAGTAAAAAGCGTTAGATATATAGATAAAAGCCAAATACAACTGACTTACTATTCATCACTATTTCTCACAAACGACAAAACGTTTTAACTTAGAACTTAACATAGTGGTCCCCTTTATGCTCTTGATGTGCAATAAGACGGATTTTTAAAATATTTTACGTTTAAGGTTATTAAAAAGTAAAAAGCGTTAGAAAGGAGGTTCTTTAAATAAGCATATAAAATGGCTGTCCTACAGGTATTAATAAAACTAAAAGATGAATATTTTATACACTTAAGCTAAGAAAGTAGTACATAGTATAAATAGCATATTAACAAAGAGTTTACGGGATGCCTTTGAAATTGATATTTTGAAGTTATACTTCTTTGCGCCCGTTAGACACTTTGGGATGGGATGTTGGTCGAGAAACCGCGTCACGCTGAAAAGTAAGAACAAATTTTTAAGAACTCTCGATTAATCGACAGTAGGGTCACCGAATCCACAATATATAATTACTGATAATGATAATATAGGTGTATAATATAATAATGAAGTCACGTATAATATATTGAAGATAAATATATTGAATAATATTGAAAAATGTCTTATACTTCATTTATATATCCTGTCTGTTTGTGTGCGTGAGTGGGTGTATGAGAATGGCCAAAGAAGTATAACTTCCACCGTGTGGTCCGACGCACACCCAATTTTTTTTTGTTATAGAGCTTAATCCGTAGCGAAGCACGGGCACCCAGCTAGTTTATACATAAAAGCACTTCACCTTTTAGAGAAAACTACGGCAAATACAAATAATTATAGTTTTGTTTCGAAAAATTTTACAAAGTTTTTATAAAAAATAAAAGTGATATAAAATAAATATTCAAAGCGAGAAATATTTGTATTTTTAGGCAAAATGAAAACTTTTGCAGGAAAGAGGAAAGTTGTAGATAATTAGTAGAATTTTAAACTGTTTTCTGTACGATCCTTTGTGGTCAGGAAGGTAATTCCTGTAACAAATACATTGTTGTTGTTTGCCACTGTTTTGGTGTGATCATGGTTTTTCTTAGGTCTTATACATAGTAATATCTTATTTTAATCAAACTGTATTTCCAGTTTTAGAGTTTGTATTCTTTTCACATTGTATTGTTTGTCACCAGTTTGGTGAAATAGACTATATACACGATTTAAAACAATTCAAATGAACAGCAATAACAATAACAATTAATGCTCAGACGCTTTAAATATTCACACGAGCTCATAAGATTGACTGATTATTGATGGACTATTTGAATAATTGGATATATCGAATCGAATAACTAAGAATGACTCATAGAATATACTGTATTTTTTTACGGAAAAGTAAATAGGACGATTGAAGGTATCTCAGGAATTATTCCCGCCTTCCTGCTGTCTTTATTCATTGGTTTCAAGGATGCAATCTCCTCATAACTTTAAAACATGCAAAAAAGATTTGCTAATCCATGGGTCACATATTTCCCGCATAAAATGTTAACTTGGTAATCTAATTTCTGGAGTATCATTGAGTTTTTGTAAAAAAACAAAATGGTGGATTGTGACTAAACTAACCCGAATTCGAATCAAGGTAATGAATATTCAGTTGAACTTGGTTATAGCGTCAACAAAGGGACTGAACAAATGTTGACGCTACGACCGAGTGAGATTATAAAGTTGTACCAACAGGAAATCGTAATTTTGTTACCTTGAGTGAAAGGACAAACAACTATACAGTGTTACTATTATTGGCAACATTATTCATGACATTTATTTTTTTTAAACACTATATTTTTCTCACCAGTCTATAAGATTAAGTGGTACATCTCGCACTTTAGTCTCATCTTAACACTTTCTCAGCTAGGTCATGGGTTTGCATGACACCTCATAGCGTGTGAATTGTTACTTAGGGGGGGTGGGAGAGTTAGTAGTGTTACTATAGTGGAACCCGCCCCCCTCTCTAGCGACTTTAACCTTACAATTGTCAATGTTAATGTTTTGCAACGCCAAGTCATTTCGGTGCGTGCGCGAGCATATTTTTCAAAATTCGCCAAATATAGTAATTGTATACCAATCCAAAAGTGTTCTATACCTTCTTTGTAGAGAAAGGTTCAAAGAATGCATATAAGCAATTAAAAAATTTATTGATGTAAAATTGTAAAAGTTATTAGCTCAAGAAACAAAAAATGTTCAGTGACGAAAGGAAAATGTTCAACTTTAGGCCTACATAACAAGTAGTAAACATTTTTTGTAATTTTTTCGTAAGCGTAAAAAAGTTTTGTAATTTACTTCTAAATAAAACTGTATAAAAACATTCATCAATTTCAAATTTCTTATTTTGAAAACACCAGTTTTTATGTTCCATCTACACGACTGCTAACAAAACTAGGCCTAGTTTGAAATGTAATTTAGGAATATTTGCTTTACCCAAAAATGAAATATTATTAAAACAAAGTGTAGAGAATAAAATCAAAGAATTGAACTGTATACTTGTAATTATCTTTTCATAAAAGTGTTTGACTTAGAATTATTTGAATAACAAAAGTGAGAACAAATATAGAAATCTCTCGTCCATACAAGCTATACAAGATGTGCACGCAAACTCCAACAAGCAATGTTATAAAAGTCCGTTGGGGTTCAAATTCAAACATTAGATGAGACCGTATTAGCAGTCACTTTCCCAAGGTCCTACACAACAAACTGTTCAAATATAGCACATTTGGTTTACAGGGAAAGTTAGCTTGAATCATTATCTTTACAAAGATACCAAAATATCTCTAAAAATAGACTGAGGTCACACAGATATCACGTGTAATAAGTAACGCTGATTGTTGGTTGGAAAACTGACCAATTGCAAGGGTCTACAAAACGCCCCACAACTTTAGAACTATTTGTCCAATTTTTGATTGGATGGCAGTATTAGATAGGGGAAATGGTGAAGAATCCAACGATATCTAGGTTTAATTTAGAAGAAGTAATGGGCGGGCTTTAGAGAGAGAAGAAAGATGTGTTATTTCGTTGTGTTTTATGACAAAATCTGGTGAATGTATGACCTAAAAAAATTCGCCAAGATTTTTAAATTTGTTTAAAAATATCAATTTTTATTGTTTAAATAATTAACAAACAATTTCCAACCAAAACCAACTGGAGAACTTTTTACCAGAAGCCATTTATATACGAAATCAAATGATTTTGAACAAATACTAGCAGGACAGATTTATTTCCAAATAATGTATGTTTTTTTAGCAAAATTGACTTATTCTAACTTATTGACTTATTAGGAGTAACTAGTACATTACATTTTATATTGTATCAACAACATTCTTAATTTACATATTCTTAATTAACAGCAAAAAAAAATGATGCTATGTCCGAGTTGACGCATAACCAAGGCCGTTAAAACGAAGTTCAACTGTTTTTATTTATTTTAATGTATAGAATCCAATCCTATAAAGGGTACCAAGGTTTTTTTGTGACACCCTGTATATATTTATAAATAAAACAACTAATTTTTATAAAAGTTTTGTTGAATAAGAAAAATGTGTAAAAAATCTCTTTTACATGACCCTTTGAAAAGCGTAAGGTCTACAGTGAAGCAACAGAGGTCTATTTTTTTTTACTGCGGTAGTACTTCTGCGATGAGAAACAACGCTCCTCTCAGACACACTCCAAAATTGAGGCAACTGTACTTCTCTTGCCTAGTCACACATTTATTCCAATGATAGAAAATGCCTCTTCAGAAATCCTCTTTAGTTACTCTGCTATTTAAAAAAAATATTTCACAAGGTTTTTTTTATCACAGAGCCAAATAAGAAAATAAAACTACAGTGGAACGTGATGAACCCACCATACTTCTGAGTGGATTTGTAAATCATTGCAAACTAAATACAGTCGACTCCCTCTAGTACGGACTCGGGTGGTTAGGAAGACGAATAGTCCGGACGACTTCTTAGGTATGAGCTATTTGGGTTTCTCACAGCAGAAATTGACAGGCCTAAATGAAGCGGAAAACGACAAGGGTTTTTGACTCATGCTGAGGGGAGGGCGCACCGGAACTGGTAACTACTTATGTCGAGCTACAGGCTGTCGCATCAGCTGTTGATGTTATGTTTATGAGGAAATGGCATGATTATGCATTTAAAAAAACATTTAAACCAAAAAAGCAGAAGAAAATAACAGATTTCTTTTAATATTCTAAATTTAGTTTTTCATCATGCTCAGGCTCTCTTATTCATTTTGAATAATTTTATGAATCTAAAAAATATGTGTTTCATAAAATAAATTTGTAAAGTTTTAATTTGCCGTGCGTTAAAATTTTATGTTTATTTCTGTTGTCTGGTGTCACATTTATATCGACGTCATGAAAAATGACGGTTCAGTGAGTGGGGGGGCTAAAAATTTTATATTTGAGTAAGTACGCTTTAAAAAGTCTTCTTAAAAGTTGATTTTTAACTGTAGATGCGATATTATAGGTTGTACTTTACATGTGTAAAAACCATAGATATGAATAATATGGATTGCTGACTCAGGTGGCGGAATAGCGCTAGGACACGGTTCCCCCCACCATAGGAAACACTTTCCCGCCACGTTGTGTTTCAGTTGCCATTGTGATTGCATTTAGTTGGCCCTTCCACGGTATTTTTGTTTACCATCGTTTCGGAGCCAGTTGTATATTTTTATTAATTTGGAATATGGTACAGTTCTGTATAGCAAATGGCTATAATAGCCGATTTTCAAAAGACTGCAGTTTGTCGTTCCACATGTAAGAAAAACTAAAAATTCTGTTGGCTTTCACCTACTTTACTCTAATACGAAACTAATAGTACATATTAAATTTATTGTTTTGTTTATAAATTGTTAATAAAGACAATTAATGTTTATAAATTTTAGTTCACAGACCCACGACTTTGTGCATAAATTCTGTCTTGCCTAGAAATAACAGTTTTAAAGCCTGTCGGTTTATTTGGTCAAATCGTTAACCGGTCCCAAGCTGGTCGGTTAAGAGGGAATTTGTGTAGTTGTATTTTAACTGTATACAATAAAGTGTTGAAAGGTTATGATAAATATATGAGGAGTTTTGACATGAAAAGGTGCATAAATTATGGTATAAATCAGTTTAGGGGTAATGTATTCCGTGAACACATGGAGTTAGTAGAAATTGGAGAGGAAACTCATGAATTAAAACTAATAAAGATGATTGGATTTTTGTTTTTCTAAAATAAAAAGTTTTGGTTTAGCAAAGAAAATAACTATCGCAGAAAATACTGTCTCTAGATGACTACGACAAAAATTAAATAAGGTTATTTTGTTCAGTCACACGTAGTCCTGTAATTCCATTTCAAGTAGCCTATATTTATGTCATTATATGTGATGATTTAATGTACTGTCACAATAAAAGAACATGTTTAAACAGACACAGTTAACTTGTTTTTGTAACCTTAACTATAAATATACTATAGTACTACACTACTATATAGTTTTATATATGTTTACAAACTGAAAACATACTGTAACTAAAGAACTTATAAGGCTATATATTTTAAATAGTTTCATTTCTGTTGTACAAAACAACTTAATTGATGTAACAAATTTATATATGTTTACATAATATTTTTTTTAATGTAGTCCGGGATAATGAACAGGTACTTTGGCTCCTTATGAATGGATTTTGTAGGACCTACTATTTATAACAACATGTAATTATAAACATACAGTGTTATGGTATTGGCTACCAATAGTATTAAAAGTCTAAAGTAAACTGTGGTAAAGTAAAGACTGACTATACGGTGTTTAACAAACGAAACATTGCCGCCTCTCAATACTACCGCTGCACAG
>JAGFPH010002094.1:178161-189283 GCA_018207615.1 Philaenus spumarius | reverse complement strand
CAGACCAAGGTTAATAACAGACAGATTTAGGCTGCAACATATAGCCTCAACCTGCCCCCCCCCCCCCCCCCTTTAACTACAAACTGTTAAAAATATAGGTTGTGTGGAAGCCATTAGCACAACCACTATCAACATAGGCCTAGTTCCAGAATTACTATTAGCCTACTGTAATTATTATTATATAAGGTGGAGGGTACCTGTAACAAATGTATGAGCATAATAATATTTAAAAATTATTTGTTATTTTATTATTATTTACTACTTTAACTTGAAATTCTTACCATCAATATTTTTGGCACTAGGCCTATTCTCAGCTTCACTTACAGATAGAGCAATAGTTTTCTTTTGCTTGTACATCTTATTTTTCTTACATTCAGTTTTATTCAATTTCTTACTTCCCGTGGGGTGTTCATCTTGTATAATACCTTCTTCAGTTTGTGCCTCCATTTTCTTAAATTCAGTTTAGCAAGGAAATGGAAGTTTGTTTTCTATTTTTCTTCAGATTTTCTTTTAACATGCTGCTCTAGCTATAAAAAATGTTTCATACAAATTAGCCTACATTCATGCTCAAAAATAATAGGGAAAAATTAAAACTAGGCTAGCCTATAGACCTATTAAATTAACATTTTTTGATTTTGAGCTCTTTTATGAAATTTTATATTACTTTTAAAAATATCAAAAGATGGCCTGACGCAAATTTACAATTCGACCCTAGGCTAACCTATGGCAATAGAAATGCAAGAATAATAATAAAATAAAATAGCCTAAAGGTTCTAACCTATAGTATTTAGTCACAGTATGTTTACATGTATTCAACATTTAATAATAGGATGGAAAACAACGTCATTGTCTTCAAAAATATCAGCCTAGGGTCGAATAGTAAATTTATGCCGAAGGCCTAAACTCTGTTAGATAATTTAATTTAGTTTTGTAAGGTTATAAATGATGATTAAAATCAAATAATTTAGGACAACTTTTTTAATTTTCTCGTGTTGTTAAAATGGGCTGACAGTTTCTTCAATTTTCAATAAAAGCATTCATAAAATATTTCTAGGCCTACTAAAAGGGATTTTCATTTACATTTTTTACACAATTACAAACCATGCTTGTTTGAATTGATTTTTCCAGTATCCAGGTCACTAATATATAATATAATAAAGTATAATACCTTTTATTTTCCGTCAGTGAACCTCTTTGTTTAAAACTTGTTTAGATTTTGACGCGTTTTGAGATTTTAACCTCATCATCAGAAAGTCCCTCTATACATGAAGGTCGTCAAAACGTTAAATACACATACACAAACATATAACACACAACACATTTAAAAAACACAGTATGTAGATGCACATCTTACGACTCCCAGATATTGACTGTTTGTGCTTTATCAAACAGAACACAAAATAAAACTACAATACACCGCGGGCATTCTGAATTGTTATCGCTGCGTCATACAAGGTGTTCGAATCAAAGTTCAGTTGGTCGTTTAATAATTGGTATTCATTATTTGAGTTTAATATTTTAAAAGCCTTGTAGATTTCAAAATCTTCTACGGCGTTCATAAATTTGCCTTTACTGCAAATCTTAATTGGTTTGAAGTTGCTGCCAAAGTCCGAGTAACTATGGTCTTCGTCGATTAAATGACACGCATAGTTGGATTTATTACCCGAAATAGTCCTCTTTGGCAGGTGTTCTCTAAACCGAACCTTGAAAGCTCTTCCCGTTTGACCTATATAAAACTTGTCACAGCTACCACACGTTAATTTATAGACACCTGTTTGGGTTTCCAACTGTTTATGTTTTTTGTTTGGAGTAATTTTTCTATGTTATTATTGGTGTGGAAGGTGTTCTATTGATTTTTTTGAAGGTGGAGGTAATTATGTTGGGAAGGATGCTGCCATATTCAGTTGAAACAAAGATAGATTTAGTTTTCTCTTTCAGTGGCCTTTTGGATTTATTGATGTGTTTTGCGAGCAGTTTATCAATCATAGAGGCCTTGTATCCATTTCTGGGGGCAATATGTTTAACCCTTTGACCGCCATGCCGTTTCTACTAGGACGCTCCGATTACCGCCAAAGTCGACTAAGCGAGACATTTCATTGAGCGCCAAGCCACTGTCGTGTGGGATTGTCTACCGCCAAGCCTATTGTAGCTTAGCTAATGTTTGGAATTAAAAGTACTACAACTACATTTACAAAAAATGGTATTACTTCAACTTTTACATGTGTACTATAACCGAAAAAGTAAAGGAAAACAAATATCTGTATACAATTTTTAAGTTTAGAGCCTAATAACTATGTGAAAAAATATATTTTTCCTCTAACCTTATATATTATGTTATTCCCTATTTTATTGAGAATATCTCCCGAAAATTTAAACAAAACATATTAACATTTAAAATATGTATCTGCATTTTTTTTACGCAAAGCCCTGGTTTTTTTTTTTTTTTTTTGTGGAGATAGAGCCCTTCTTAAGAGGATCACTCATTGCTATTGTAAGAAACAAGATTCACAGGTCTGAACTCACTAAACACTTACACAAAATGTGTCTCACTTTAGTGTGATAACAGAAATAATATGGCAAAAACATTCAACAATCATATAACGACTCAGTAAAACTAGCGGGATACGTATACAGCCTATTTTCGGTATTTTATATGGTACGGTACATAAATAGTTTATAAATAAATATGGATCCACAATCACAATACACATCCAGTACATTTTCCCCCGTTCATTTGTTATGTAGCCTAATTGACATTTAGTACCAATATTGAATTTTTTTTCCTTACACAATAAAAAATTTACCATATTTATTTATAAAGTAGGTTTTAAGTAGGTTTGTTTATAAGTAGGTTTTATACAATTAATAGTAAGTATATGAAAAGGTTATTAAAAGCACAAATACGTTACTAAGGCGGTTTCAGTGTTCTCACGTCTCTGAGATTTACCAAAAGGGTAAACAAGAGTTGAAATTATCTGAGCTAGTGATGTTAAATTCTGGAAGTTGTAAAATTAATTGTTGATTAGAATAAACAAAATTTTATTCAAACTAGTTGCTTCACCTGGGTGAAAAAAGAAAGTAGCCTTTTGCCTTCCAGTAGGTGAATGTAATTTATTTTATAACAGAAGCTTGCGTTGCAAAGTGGGGCCAAATTAGAGTAAAATGGTTGCCCGCAAAGTGGGGCTGAACGTCGATAAAATTGGTGCTCGCAACGTCTATGCTTTCCGTTGTAATTTTTTTTTACGGTAAAAATTTACTTTAACTTGTCAATCGATTTCTAAGGGAATTTGATATGATATGAAAGAACACATCTAACTGATTCTAAAAACAACAAAAATTTTCCCGGGAAATAATATTTGTAGGAGTTGTGAAAGAAATAAAAGTTGAAATTGTATAGGTTAAGTTTCGACTTTTCCGCGATATTTCACGTAATTATAACAAAATAAATCACTTCACATACACCAAACATGTAAGAATTAAATAAACTAAACAATATTAACCCCAAAAGTATCCACCAAGCAAGAAAATTTGAAAATAATGTAACAAAACGTAAATGCGAAAACAATTACATCGAACAATAGAAACTACAGTACAACTGCGTATTTAAAATGGAATTTCCATCAACGTTGCCAAATCGAACAATAGGTTATTGTACTAAATAAGGTGTGTATAAATCTCTATTTGAAACCTGTGTACTACTAAACAGCTTACCGCAACATTTGAATCTCATTGGTTCTGCAATTAATTAGCCGAGCGTGTTATATAAAATTAGAATAAAAAAAACCAGATGTACTAACCTATAGGCCTACTGTTTAGTCACAGTATGTTGCCGATAACAGTATGATTATAATATTTCGTTGTTATTATCACATTATATAATTAGAATAAAAAAAACCAGAGGTACTAACCTATACTGTTTAGTCACAGTATGTTGCCGATAACAGTATATGATTATAATATTTCGTCGTTATTATCACATTATATAATTAGAATAAAAAAAAACAGAGGTACTAACCTATACTGTTTAGTCACAGTATGTTGCCGATAACAGTATGATTATAATATTTCGTCATTATTATCACATTATATAATTAGAATTAAAAAAAAAACAGAGGTAGGCTACCTACTAACCTATACTATTTAGTCATAGTATGTTTACTTAGTTGAGTTGCCTAAACTGTTCGTTTCTATACAAAATAGAACAAGAACAATCCGGCAACGTTGGGAGAACGATGAGAAAAACATGTCGGCACTTTACAATGTAAATTTCCATAACGAACTTATGATTTGAAAGTTTTTAATGTTGTAACTTACGTGTTGAAGATGGTTAAATATTGGTTTCCCGGCATCAGTGAAATGTATAAATACTATATTTATTAGGAAAAAAGTTCAGGTTTGTGTATTTATAGTAGTTTTGATTGACAAGTTAAAGTAAACAAATACCATTCATACATGTATTTATTTTGCACAGCCACACAAAACTTTTAAAATATACGTAAACTAAAAATATGTTGTTACAATATGAAAGGCCAAATCTTATCCTCTTTAGGCCTATAAGTTTAGAAAACATACAGGTTTAGGTAGTAAAAGTGACTAAATATACAAAATACTAAAAGCCGATTATAACGGCCATGACGCTGTTCAGACAAACCCGAACAGCCAAGCCCCCCCCCGCTCACGCCCCGCGGAGCCGATCACGTCGGCCTATGGCGGTATTCAGACAACTTTTGAGAGCCGATGTAATCGGCTGTGGCGGTATTCAGTCAGTCAGTAAAAGCCGGTTAGATCGGCCCTTGGCGGTCAAAGGGTTAATTATGTTAAGCTCATTAATGTCAAACTAGCTTGAATATTCAAAATGATAATAATTTCTACTTTATGACAGTTAGCCTAATGAAGACAAGAGAACAGCAAAACTGATGAAACCTTAACAACTGTGTAAGGTTCCATTGGTAGCAAGTTGAACACACTCGCTAGGTCATTGTGCTGCGCCATTCTCCACTTTCAAAATAATTTAAATAAATGTTTAGGATATTATGTTTAGAATATATTTACATAAACAAACATTTCTATCTGAATATCTGAATTTTTTAAGACATCTGTCAGTCAGCATAATAAGCCTTGGCCTAGTTAAAAATTTAATCTATGAATAGTACGAGATACAGTATAAATAAATCATTACTGAGGTTAGGAAGAACTCTTTTTTTAATTGGAATTTATTTTTGATCAAAGTATGCAGGCCTAGTGTTCTAATTTGTATCTACTTGATAACATTTACTAAAAATCTAAATTAGGCTGCTCAGTATAAGCACCTTGAAATTAGACACAAAATAATGTTTGCAAACAGTATAATCTTAATGAATATTACTCAAATTTTCTTTAAAAAAAAGTACCTTATATAACATATTCCAATAGTTGTCTAAGATTAACAACTTTGAATTCGTCAATTTCTCCAGACCAGAACATAACCTTTAAAAATTACAGGTAAACTAGTCTAGTCAGGATTTCAGGATCAGGAAAGTATAAAACATAGATAAAATATAAATAAGTCAATGCAAACAAGAAATAAGTGAGTACATACCGGTAGTCTTACTTCAGCTATAATTATGTAGCACTAACTTTAAAATAATATCTTTTTTTAAATAGCAAACTGAACAATAAATAAAATCAGCCTTTATTTATCCTGATAAAATTATTAGTTTTAACCACTTAGGGACATATGTTTGCATTATAGTAAAGTGGCTATCATTAATTCTTGTAACAACCCTTTTCTTGGCACTGTGTCTTTTTGGATACATCTAATACTAAAATATGTAATTCATATTTATGTTCAGTTTCTTATATATTTTTTTATTCAGTGCATATCTTTAGATACAAACTTTGTACTTCACTTTAACTTTAGATATCTTTTGTACTTCACTGTATGGTAGAAACTTTATAAGAAGTCTTTGAAAAGGGGGAACATGTCTGCAGCTGTTTAATTGTGTTGTTGTTATTCAAACTGTTGCCTAGTAACTTCTTTAAATTTGAGTAGTATTTAGAAAGTTTAGGTTAATCCATAAGGATTTTTTTCAATAAAACATATAAAACACAGTTTTGAGAATGTATGTAGACATTCAAATCTTATTTTGTATGTATGATATAATTTGTATGACCTAAAATTACAATGTATCTAAAAAGACACACTGCCAGATTGTTAGTAAACAACAGTTAAAAAGTTATGTATCCTTTTGTTTACATTGTAACCAGTAACCAGTATTACTGTGTATTGCACAAAATCACTGTACTTATTTGTAAACACTGTCAATTTGAACAGTGTTCATGCTTATGTTTATTTTTATACGCAGTTTCTAGAGTTTGTTCTTTCCGCCAATACAAGTTTAGTAAAATAGAAGAACTTATTTTTCAAGGAGGTAAAGTTTGTATAGCTTTGTGCAAGTCAATTGCTGTAAAGTCATGATCATTTGTTTATTATGACAATTTTTTGCCTTTGCTGTATCTATTAGTTCTACTATGTGAAATATATGGTATATTTTCCATGGGTACAAATTTAATAGAGGTCCCATTAGGAAACAATCGGCTCAGACAGTGACCTCTCTCTTCAGATAAGAAATTGAAGAAAAACGTTAGAGGAAGCTTTGATGTTAGTGTTTTGCAATGACAACAAAGTATGCATAGTTAAACGGCAAAACAAGTCAGTATGCCTCGTAAGTATAAAATCCTCGTTAGTTTTGCGAAGCAGATCCTGTTGGGAGAGTAAAGTGACAACTAACAAGGACCTCGATTTAAAGTATGTGTTCCATGCCACTGGCATTGTCAAACAGTATACCGTAATGGTTTCATGGGGTCTCGCTTATTGCACTGTATCTTATTGGATTATTTATAATTTACCAGTAATTTTATTTCATACAATATTATTATGATTTTTTACTTGAAAAATTTATACCCATCTTTATCTTAAAATGATTATGAAAGGTGTTGCAAAATCCACCTCGTAGTCGGGTAGAAAAATTATCTTTACATCATGATCTTCATACTTTCAATTAGTTTAACAACGATTGTAACAGAACGATTTTATTGTCCGACAACACTAATAATAGCTTTGATTGTGGGCCTTCAATAGCTTATCTTATCTTCTAAAGCGAGAGATAATTGTTTGTCTGCTAAATGGATCTGGAATCTCAGTCTAAGGATTTTTGATTTTTTGATTTTATATTAGGCTTTTGGCCACGAGAAATCGATTGGAAATGGTCACCAGTCTGGGAAAATTCGTTTTCTACGTCTTTTTATTAAATTAAAAAGTGAAATTTGTCCATTTTAAACAATACAAAGCACAGCTGATGCAAATGTTTTCAATGCCATTACAATAATCATCTGCTTTCTTTTAAACTGTATATTTTATTAGAGGTAAGCCTAATGTTGTATCTATTTATAGTTACCACGGCAACGAATACATAATAAACATACCCTTTATTTAGTTGTTTAATGTTATAGGCCTAACCTAAACGATGTTCACGGAAATTTGCAATAATAGTAGTTATTGACGTGAGCGAACTAGGCCCTAGGAATAAATCGATATTGAAATAATACTTTAATTTAGGCCTGACTTATTTCTGAGGCATAGCGTTGAGATTGTGGTTAATCCTTTAAACTGTATTTTTATTACAGGTAAGCCTAATGTTGTATAATAATATACCCTTTATTTAGTTGTTTAATGTTATAGGCCTAACCTCAAAACTCAATAATCCAATATTTATTATTGAAATCATAGCCCTGCTTATAATCGAGCTTTAGCTCGGTCTCCAGGTATTACGATTTAAAGGCAACCGAATGTAAATTTAAAGTCAGCTTTGATCAACAAACCATATGGTTTACCAGCTGTTTCGTTGTCTTAAGCTAGCCATACACGGTCCGATTTGTAGGACGACCGAGTTGGACTGCAAGTTGGATGCGTTTCACCACTCACGATCCAACTTACCATTCAACTTACGATCCAACTAACGTTTCCATTAATATAATATTCCACTAACAGCTGATTTTAAACTTTGAAGCCATTATTTCATTTTCTAAATTTTAGGTTAGGATTTTATTAAAAATGTAGACCTAAGCATTGCTGGTTTTTTTAACCTTTATTAGGCCTATTTATAACTGATGTTATAATATAAAATAATTTCATTTTGGACATTTACGATCTTAGTTTTGAGGTTATTATTAATCCTACATCTTTATTATAAAGAACATATAACATAATTATGTGTATAGAAAGTTCCAAAGGGAGCACGCTGGGGTATCCCTAGTAATAAATAAAAAATATAGACATTGATTTACATTATTCAAAACGTTCTCAAATTTTCAACTCCACGACAAGAAATCATTCCAATTCAGTCGTCTTTCCTTGTAGGCCTACATAGTGGTAGTTGTATAAAAATGTACAGCAATTACTATATGCAAATAATTAGACTAAACAATTCCCTATATTTCGTCAGTATACTTACAATCGCCTACATTTTTCAGTATAAAAACAATCACCTATATTTTTAAATATAGTAGTCAACTGCCTAATTTTTTTTTAGTGTATAGTAAACATTTACCTATGTTTTTTAATAGGTTAAGAAATTATTTTTGAACTATTGTGACGCAAAGATGCTCAAAAACGTGTCAGTTTGCATAAATTGCATCACTTGTGTTCACAAACAAATATTCTCCCGGTACAATTCAATAAATTCCAAAAACCCTTTATTATCCATTATTATAGAAGTAAAAATGTACAAAGTATAGGGGAAAAGGGAAGATCAAACATCAACAAGGAGAAAGTTTAAAATGACAATCGGACGATCACCCCATTCACAGTCCGACTCCGTCGGAAGTTGGAAGTCGGATCACCTTGTAGTCTGATGCTCTGATCTGGGACTCCGATTTGTACGATTATCCAACTCGTCGTCCATCAAGCCCATTCACGCTCCTACATCGGACATCGGACTACAAATCGGACCGTGTAAGGCCAGCTTAAGTTAACATTTTATATTGACCATAATATTTACTAGAATAACAATTTTTGTTATTAACATTGCTTACACAAATCCAAGGAATAAAAAATGCAATTTTTAAATTTGGACTGCGGCATGTGGACAACGTATTTTTAATCTCAAGGTGTATGAATCCACTATTTTTATTATATTTTTAAATAAAAAAATGCAGCTGCCAAAAGTCGGTGGTGTTAACAAATAGTTACTGTTTAACTATTATCTAAGTTACCAGCTTAGGTTAAATGTTTAATAATCTACGAAGAAGTAATATTTTAATTTTAATTGTGCAGTTAAATTTTAGATATAAGGCAGGAACTGCAGGAAGAACGAAGAACTCGAAGAAGTAAGCAGAAACACGCTGAATCATTTGAAGATAGAAATTACTAATAGTGATTGTAAGATTTATTTCATTCAATTTAAATAATATGTATTTATCTTTGTTCAGTAGATTAAAAAATATAACTCTTTGTTCGTTCTGAATGTTTTAATACTAAACCATTTTTTAACTGGTTACCTTTTTTTTGAATAGGGAGTTGAATGATTAACATAAGTCTAGTTGTTACGTTTTTACTAACTTGCAATATGTAAATATTATTATGGTCAATACCTTCATAACAGCTATTTTATTTGTTGCCAACCAATTATATAATAGGCTAGCCTATATTGAGCTAATACTTTTGATATTTATTCTTGGGCAAGTTATTAAGACTTTTTAACTATAGCATAGGACCTACACGGATTAGAAGAATATTGCAGTAAAATTAGTTTTATTTTAAAATTATTGCGCCTACATAATATTTTATCACCCTATTGAGGTAAGTACTGTTTTTAGGAAAGTTGAGTAGAGTGGTACTTTACTATGTTCGTTAAAACTGGAAACAATAATAATATACAGTACTCCGAAAGGTAACTGTAAGTTAATGTTTAGGTTGGCATTGTAGGTTAGGTGGTGGATACTGTAATATAGCCCTACTTCTCCAACTATAGGCTACTATAAAGTCGGTCAAACGTAAGCTGCTAGGTTTACTTGTAGGCCTATATATAATTTAGCTAGTTTATTTTGATCACATTTATTATTATGTAGCTACTTAAAGCAGTTGAAAGAAATATAAATAGGCTATCATACAAATCTTACAAAAATAATCCGTTACTGGTTTCTGCAGTTTTCTACTTTTATTTCGCGTCAATATTTTTTTTCTCATCTCTGTCCTTTCTTTAACGGAATGTTTAGAGTCCCACTGTCACTTCACTCTCTTCTTTCATGAACTTGTACATATTAAGTTAACAATTTCCTATTTACAACTCTCAATACAGTAATAATAAATTACTAATCTCTCAATAACATAAATTACTAATAATAACGTTTACGACGCCAGTCTTACGCCGGAGGTGTGAGGTTCGATGTATTCCGAAATTATTTACCTGCACCTCCACCCTCCCCTCGCCATAAGTCACTCGCTTCGGCTCGTCAAACCCAAGTGCCAGCTTCCGTTTGGCCAACTGTAGCCTACTTAAGATTGGATTGGCTTGTTATAACATTAAACTTTCAAGTCTCTGGTAAAACTAGCCTATTCTATGGTCCACTAAGTAACTGTGTCAAAGTATAAAAGCTGTGGTTGTAACAATAGCTGTAAAGAATAGCCTATATTTCTGTATGGGAGCTTATACAATGAATACACAGATTTATTTAGGGATGTAAAAACAGCTGATATTTGTTGAAATGACGAGAAGCAATAATTGATTGTAAATAAAATTACCTAAAACATGGTAATTGTTTACACTATTACTTTGTCAAAAGCACAGCTCTTCCCATATTGAGATATGTTATCGCTAATGGACTGTATCGACAAATAAATTTTTTTGAAGATCCTGAACAACAAGATAGGCCTAAGACAAATTAAAGTTTGGTCAACGAGCAATTTTGTTAAAAGTGTAGGTCAATAACTGTAGTCTTACGTTAATGCAGTTTATTGTTAACGGAAGTAATATACTAACTCTACAAATGGGAAACATACTGTGACTAAAGAATATAACATACACTGTTAGAACTTCCATCTTTTTTTTATTGCGTTTCTGTTATACATAGACAATAATTAATA
>JAGFPH010002094.1:158190-175800 GCA_018207615.1 Philaenus spumarius | reverse complement strand
AACATTTGATTTCAAACAAATAGGCCAGTGTAAACATGATAACAAAGTCAAATTATGTAGGCCCTAATGCATAATACACAACATGTGTATGGGAATGGGACTTATAAAGTTATAACATAAGCTGTAATAGAAACATTTGATTTCAAACAAATAGGCCAATGTAAACAGGATAACAAAGTCAAATTATGTAGGCCCTAATTAATGACCCTAATGCATTGTACTGCACCTGTCCACCTGTAAAACAAAAAAACTTACTGTAGATTTTTGTGTAAAAACACAAGCTGTTTTACACGCTCTGGGTCAAGACGATTCCTTTTCTTGTCACATATCAGTCCAGCAGTGCTGAACAGTCGTTCGCTGAACACCGTGGCTGGGGGGATGCACATGTACTTGGTGGCCACCTCCTTCAGCCTCGAAAAGTTAGTTTTATCCCAATAAGGAAAAATGTTGTCTTTTGGGCTAAGGGTCTTTTCACTAAGATACAGTTTTAACTCACTCTCACAAGTACTCACAGGTTCTTCGATAGGGTTTACTTTGGCAAAGGCTAGTGCGTAGTGAGACCAAAAGCTGTGTTTTTTCTGCTCACTAGGCTCACTGGAGACAACTTCAGTTGGCGTTGAAGCGACAAGATCCGACTCCATCTCTTCCAGAACTTTTCTCTTTGCTGCTTCTAGGAAGTTAGCTTTCTTAAACGGGGTTGCTTTAAAACGTGGGTCAAGGAGAGTGGCAACTCCCAAGTTTATTTCCCCTTCCACATTTCCATATCTTCTTTTTAAATTAGACAATACATCATTTTTTAAACCTTGAAATCCAGTTCCGCTCACATCCAAGTTCTCCAGAAAATGTTGTATTGTATGTATCAGTGGAATAATCTGGAACAATAAAAGTTACAATAATTTCTGTTAAATGTAAGCTTTATTTTGTATATTTATTATTTCCTTTGATTTTTTTTTAGATAAGGCATCTAGCCTATTGTATATACTTGGTTAAATAAACATAAACATTGTCACACAATAAATCGCTGTGCATGGAACATAAAAAAAACTTCACAACGATATATGGTCACGGCCGTACTTGCCGAGAAATACACTGTAGGCTTTAAGTGTCATATTAAAAGATTTTACAATATAATGTTATGTTATATTATAAGATGCCAAAATATTATGGCCTTTTCATTTAAAAATTTAATAATTGACTAAATAAATAACATTTAGGCTACAGGCTCAAAAATGTGAATGTGATGTGATAATTACTTACCTCCGAAATGGTTGAAGACTCCTTGCTCACTTGGCGGGTGGCAGTCTCAAATATTTCCAAAATTTCCACGGCTACTTTCATGGTCTTGAAGTCTTCTGTTGTCAATTCGACAGGCAGATTTATGTTAGGTTTTCCTGCGACTAAGACCAGTGCGTCTTTTTGTTCCACTAGTCTTTTCAACATATAGTATGTTGTGTTCCACCTTGTGGGCTCTTCTTGGATGAGGCGGTGCTCTGGAAGATTTAATTGTTTCTGGAGAATTTTCAGCATCTTGGTGTTTTTGGCTGATTTTTTGAAGCTGCCTACAAACTTTTTGGCCTTCTTCACAACGTTTGTTATCTTATTGTGGTCCACACAACCATCCTTGACCACAAGTTGTAAAGTGTGAGCCACACATGGGTAAGCTTCATATTGGCTGTTATTTACAGCAGCGGTTATGTCCGCACCATTATCTCTTACCACACCGACAATAATATCGGTAATGCCCCAATCATCAAAAACTTTTTTTAGAAAATCTAAAATGTTAACTGCTGTGTGGCTTATTTCGGGAAATGGCACACACTCAAGACACTTATGCATCATGGCATTTGTTTTGGGGCAGTAGAAATGGGCTGTTACAGCCATGAAGTCGCAATTTGAAACTGAGGTCCACATGTCCGTGGTTATGGCCACATTCTTGGCCTGAATAAGGTCTAGCTTTACCGAGGTTACAACATCGTTGTACATTTTCACCAGGATCTTATGAGAAAATGTTTTTCTTGACGGGACATTATACCGAGGTTCAAAGTGCTTGATTAATCTTAAAAACCCCTTGTCTTCGACAATTGATATAGGCTGCAAGTCCAAGCATATCATTTCCGCAATGAGATGATCTATTTTAACTGCTCTTGGGTCTTTTGAATTAAATTTTATCTTTCGTTCATAGAGTTCTTCAATGGTTCTCTGCTTTTTAGCAGGCAATCGGATCGATTTAGGGTAGAAGGCAGGGCTTGCAGGTCCTTCTTTATCAGGTGTTGTGATTGATGAGGCACTCATGGGGGACTGAAGTTCTGGTTCAAACACTGAAACATTAGTTGATTCGGGTGAAACAAAACTATCATCATCATCCTCTTCAACCCCTATTTCAGGATAGTTAGATTGTTGGTCTATTTGAATTGAAAGTGGATCATTGATATTGATAGGTGTTGACATTAAGTTATCGTCCAAATCCATTTCTTCAGATGTGGGACCAAGTTGAAGTTCAGGAATTTCAGTTGCTGCAGGGAGAGGTTTAGGTTTGGCAAAAAGTTGCAATTTGCTGTAAAATGTTGAAGTTGAGGGTTTTGATACGTCAACGTCAACAGTTTTAGGCCTACTTTGCATGGGAGGACTTTGTTCTACTTTTGTTTTAATTTCTGATTTGTGTTTGGATTGGAGATGTTTCAACAAACCAGTAGTAGTTTTACTTACCCCACCTCTGGATATTAGCTTAGAGCAATGCCTACATTTTGCGTAATTGGAGTTTGCATTGTCTATCACAAAATGCTTCCATACCTCGGAGCTCATGATTTCCACACAAACGTCAACGTAACAGACACACAGTCCACTTCAACTTCTCAATAAAACTAGACTAACTAAATTAAAATACACGTCAAGACGCCGTGTCGTTGTTTTAACTATAGTAGGCCTACTCGCCCGACTTTGACCCGGTCGGTTACAACTAGATAGGCTGACGAAACGTTGCAACTAACAAACATCACATCACAACACAACTACAACATTCACGACAACACAGATGTTCTTTTTTTCAACAGTTAACTTCGGGAAATTTAAAAAAAGGCAAAATAGTCCCTATCAAATTATCTGTCAGTACGACGTTCACGCCGTTCAGTAATAAAAGATAAAAGCAAGATGATTCCATTTCATGTGCTTCTGCTATTTTCAACACAGATCAAAGAGTTCAAGATCTATATCCAAGCAGACTCGTAATAGATCTTCAATTAACTTAAAAAATAAAAATCTATGACGATTGCTTAGAGCTTAGTCGCGATCCCGATCATGTTTAAGTTTTTAGTTATATGGTCCCGGTTTCTCAACGACGACTGCGAAGAGCTTAGTCGCGATCCCGATCCCGATCACGTTTGAATTATATGTTCTCGGTTTCACAATGATACAGTGTTCGGTTAGTTTTTACAGAATAATAAAATGTAATGTGATTATTAAAAAGAACTACATATTGTTTTAGATTACTCAAATAAAACTTTAATAAACTATGTTGACCCTTAAATGGATAAATACGTCCAGTAGATTACTATTGAGATCGCATTATTACGTTTTTTGACAGCCAGTCAAATTGTGTTTTAACACCACTGTTTTATAAAATTCGGGACGTATTATTTCACGCACATTCGTTGTTGTATTTTCAACATCATTTTAACACTGGTAGTTCGTAAATTTGCGACACATTTTATTGGGGCATCGATTTATTTCGCGGACATTCACTGTGATCTTTTAAATTTCGTTTAAATGCCGGTATTTCATAAAATTAGCGCTAATTGTATTCGGGAGTCTATTTCTTTCGCGGAAATTCACTGTGATGTTTTAACGGCGGTATTTCATAAAATTAGCGCTAATTGTTTTTGGGCAGTAATTTATTTTGCGGGCATTCCCTATTGTATTTTAACACCGGTTTTTCATTAAACTGCCACACATTGTATTCGGGAGTCGATTCCTTTCGCGGACATTTACCGTGATATTATTTTAAATTTCGTTTTCGGCGAAATCCCGGCGGCAGTTTCGAGTTTCGATTCTCGAAACTCATCGATCGAACCTCGAGACCGAAACTTTTCTAAAGTTTCGGTGGTTTCGAGATTCGAGTTTCGGTATCGACACATCCCTAATATATATATATATATATGTGTTAAATGATGATAATGTCTCCAGTTTGATTGGAAACTAACAGTGCTGGAATTGGTTTTTGTGGTTAGGCCTACAAATTATTTTCAGACAATGATAAACAGAAGAGGTTTTTCTTCTTAACCCTGGAATTGTCTGGCTAATTGTAGAATAATGTGGAACCCAAACATCAGAAACTAGACTTCATAACTTGAATCTTCATAACTTGAGTTGAAGGTCTCAATTGCAGCAAGCTAGATAACACGTTAAGCAAGTAGGCCTACCCTTTGTCCCTCTTTTCCTACCAAGTAGTTAAGATAGTCTCTCTCATTATTAGAACTCCTTCACTCGACACATGCCTAGATATTTTTAATGTTAATTCGCAATTAATTCATGTTCAATTTTTTCCATAGATCCAGATGTTGCTGAGGCTCTAGAACCTTTTGATGAAACTTTAGAAGTATCGGAAGAGCTAATAGATCAGTCGGATGAGAAGAAAAGAAATGCTATACATGCTTATTCTGACGGAGAGTTTGAGAAAGCTGTTGAAGCTTATTCTGAAGCCATAAAGTTAAACCCATGTAAGTATATAACCATGAGGTTAAATTGTTCATTTAAATATCATAAGTAATAGAATCCAGGGTTGCAGAAAATGTTTTAGCCCATGAAATTTCCCCAGGACACACTTTTTTTCATTAAAAACTTCCCCAAAATTTGTCGCTATTGGCAACAGATGCGCCGGACATTATAATACACAGTTTGTTTATCTTTTCCAACATATTTATTGTCATTATGTTTTAATAATTGTTATTATATTCATTATAAATTTCAATATAAATTTTCAAAAAAATAACAATTGCATTATTTTTATTTAATTAACTACGGTGAAATGAAATATCTACGGTGAAATGAAGATATCTACGGTGAAATATCGTCAGATGGCCCCAAAAGGTGTAAAACAAACAAAAAACAACTTGATTATTGCTATTTTATTATGATTAAAAGTAGGCCTAATACTTAAGTTGTAAATACAAAGTTAAATGTTATGTTTAATTAGTTCGAATTCAATTACCGAATCACCTACCACAGTTACTACTGAAAATATTACGAAACATTATAAATGTAATACTTAATAACCCTCCGATGGTTCACTACATTGCCTCTTAAACATCACAATAATAAACAATTGCGACGGAAAAAATCACTACATAAATTTAAACAACAAAGTAATAAACAACCACCTAGACCATTTGCTACTTATAAACTGACGGGATCGAAAACTCGAAATGAAAGATATGAGACATAACAGAAAACAGTATACCCCATTCCTCCACCAACATCTATGCAATGAAAAAGGAAACAAATGAGTCATCACATTGTACGCATTTTACTGATAAAGACTGATTTCGAATTTCGGTAAAAAAGATGAAAAACATTAGTAATACAGTACTTATGCATTAAGTATCGCTGTATAATTTGGTTGAATATGATTTAATTCTTATCGCTTGAATAATATCATTTGTATGAAACTAATCAAAATTTGCTTACCAGTATCATAATAATTATTTAATACCTAAAGTATTTGAACACCAGTCAAGAATCAGGAAACTGCCATTCATCAAGCGGCGCAAAAATATTGTATCGGCGGCTCGGCCGTACAATATTTTGTGCGGTGAAAATTAAATATTAACCCTGTCCGACTTGCAGCTCTTGCAGCAGAGACCAGACAACACACTTTGTTTGTGTGTGTTGGTTTGTATACATATGTATTGTACAAACCGATTAGGCCGATCACTGTCCCCATTCATTTCTTATCTATTTTTCTCCAAAATAATTATATTTTCCTTAGTTTTTGTGGATTTTTCCCCGGAAAAATTTCCCCAGCTCAGTCCCAATTTCCCCCGAACCTCGTTCGGGCATTCTGACATATTCTGCAGGCCTGATAGAATCCATCTGTACAATGGTGATTTTAGGCTAAAAATAAGGTGGTAGAGTTAACACATGAGGCAATAGTCTGGAAAATAATTAATGTTTTATTGAAGTCAATTTATCTGATACCAGTAATAATATTTATATATGAAAACAATAGTTGTACATAAATTTCATAAATATTGTTTTATTATTTTATTTTTGTTTTGATTATCTTAAACTGTTTTGAAAATCTACAAACAACTTCACTTATAGAAAAATAGACCTTAATAAAAAGTCTTTACTAATTACATCTTGGAAAAATAACCTGGATACTGATTCGAATACAAAACTGATCTGGGATTCAAAACTTATCATTTTTGTTTCATGATAACATTAAATTCATTGGACAGTTGTCTTAGAGTGATCATAGGTTTTGAGTATTAGTAAGATTTGAAACTTACTTTGTAATGAAAGTCTTGTAAGAATATTCTTTGAATAATCATTTATGAAGACACCTTTTTTTCTCTTTCACATTAAATTTTATGTTATTGGAAAATTCTTTATTGAAAATATGTCATGTTATACAACGCAAAAAAAGCACAAGGAATGCCATCAACCGACCCCGGAATGTTAATGAAGAGTTCCATAATTTGTGTCCTCAACTGAGTCAGTAACCGGAAAAATTCCATTCTTATTATCGAATGAATATTAGTACATTTCATTATGTCCTACCCACATTTGAACCTAGACTACTGATGAAGTGGACAAATTTCAATCACAATACCATCAACCTTCTATTCTTTTTTTTACATTTTAAAACTTATCTTTTTCTTGCATATTTATTTTGTATGTATTACTCCATATTTAGACTTTCAACGCATTTTTTTGTTTGAACAATTTATTGATCTCATTGCAAGTATAAAACTTCTTGCAATGAGTTGTTCTAAATCTCATTCAACTTGCCATAAATATACAATAATTAATTGCAGCAAGTGAACTGATTGATCCCAGATTCGATTTCAAAAGTCAGAAGTCCTTTTGTTAATCGTTTCAAATATTCAACTCCCAGTAGTAACTAGTTTTATTTGTAGAAAATTCTTATTAATTGAATTCAGAGGAAAATTGCAGTTCAACATCCATTTTAAGAGACAAACCACCAGTGATAATAGTGACAAAAACAAGTATGTTTGATTTCTTCGCTCTTATCCCTAGAAGCAGCAGCGCTCATTGTCGCTTTGCTCTCTCTTCCACTATGCGATATTCTATTGAAGTATGTGTGTTTGTATTCGTCGCTCTTCTCTTCCCACTCATAGTTGCTTGTATCGTCGCTTCACTATGCAGTTACCCTAAGGTGGACATTCCCAATATTGTCTACCATCTGAACCTAAAAGAAAAAGGTCTTGATGGTTCTTTTTAAAAGCTGTTCTTGTTTCCTCAGAGTACAAAATAGTTTGTTTCCTCAGAGTACAAAATAGTTTTCATGTAGGCCTAATTGCTAACAAAATATGATTTTGAGCTATTTGATCACTAAGTTGACTTCACTCAATTTCATCAAAAATTCCTGAGTCATTGTCATTCTTGTAAAATACTTTCTCGACTGAAGTATGCTAGACACCTTACCAACTTAAGGGAAAAGCTGAATTCTATATTTTATGATTCTGTTTTGCTTTACTAGATTAGATAATCAGAGTGCGGCAGAAAGACCTCCCCGATTTGGAAAGCTAATAAAAACTAGACCAAATTAGATACATCATTAATCTTTTTATTGTTTTAAATTTGTAATAATTTTTCTGCTTACACACTTCCTCAGGGGTTAATTTAGTTCATTTGTAATTTAAATAAACTTTTTATTCTTAAAAAGCACATGTTGCAGTTTTAAATTATTAGGTTTTAAATAAATGATCATATATAGGGCAGTATCTATTATTGTTACAGTGATTCCAGTCCTTCTGCCTGTAGTCCATGCCTTTGAGAATCGTTTTGAGTGTAATAGCATCAACAGCCTGAATTATTGTCTCCTTAAGAGTTTTCAAAATTTAGGGATGATGTTGGTATGGCTTGTCTTTAAGGCAGCACTGGAGGAAAAAATTATAGGGGCCATCCCACATCACCATGCAAGGAAACAATACGTTTAGGAATCATTCCCCTAGCACACAATTGAATTGTAAAATTTGTGTGCTGTTGGAACCAGATATTTTTTGCACCAAATTAATTGATTGAACAGTTCGATCATTATAGGTCACAGAAAGTTCTGTAGAAATTTGCAATGCCATTTGTTGTTCACCGTAACAGTGATATTATTCTCTTACTGTTGAGTAAAAATTGCTCAACTGAACAAGCAAACACTGCACATCACATTTTCACTTAAAGACTAAGTAATGGTTGTTGCTAAATTTCCTGGCAATTATTGTCAGACCAATACCTGCAATAATACTTATTTACTTTGCCTAAAAGTTGGAAGACTGAAACATTTTAAAAAAACTTCTATTTTCTGAAGGATATCTTGACAAGATGTTACACAAGTTTCCAGAGCTTTTTCTTTGAGTTCTTTTGCGATCATAATTTTGTTGAATGCATTTTCAGATCTCGGTGCAAAATTCTCTGTACACCTCGGTTAGATACTCGCAGGTCAGGTGCATGTTTCTTTGCAAAATGCCTTGGGGACCGCTCAATGGAAGCCCTCACTGCGACCGCGTTTCCCTGTCCTGTTACGATTCGAGGTCGTCCAAGTGATTTCCATTCCAATGCAGAACTTGTTTGTCTGAACTTGGTCACATTGCTGTAATTCGTCTTCTTATAAGAAACAAGATCCTGTTTACCTCGCGAAAAGCTTACTGTGCGCTGCTATCAGTGACTCACCATTTTGAATAAACTCTTCTTCAACGAAAGTGGGTTGCTCCCAGACCAATCCATATTGTACACTGTAAACCGCATGTAATATCATATTCAAGAATGCTGTTTAACTACTTTATAACCTTTTCACCCCAACTATGCCTTTCCAAGACCAAGGAGTTTTTTTTTTGTTGCACCTTGTATTACGTTATAAATATACTATACATTGGCCCAAGAGGAAGAACACTTAAAATACATAAGAATACATTCCCAATAAAAATTATAACCAACTCCAAAAACACTTAATTGATATTGGTCATGTTCTTACATTAACATCCAAAACTGCAATATAGTAGAGCTTCGATAATTCAAACGTCAATAATCCGAAACGTCAAATATCCGAACGCGTTCTGAGGCAGCCCCTGCAAAAATTTCACAAAAATCTTCATCGCAGTTTGACATTATTATCTCTTTTTGAACACTTCTTAATACCTGCTCTCACACGCCTTCACAACAGACTGGCTGTCAGTATTTTCACTGTCACGCTAATAAGCTGCTTTAGTGCTAGCAGTAAACACACAGAAAGTTCATTCATTTCTCTTTGTGTAATCATTATAAAAGTGTGTTGTACATACAGTAGTGTACTACAGAGTATTTTTTTTTATTTTTCGTTTGTGTTAAATTGAATGTACAAGTGAACTTTTAATTATGTACTGTATTGTAATTGAGAGTTCCAAGTGTAACCATTTGGTCCTCCTGTGTACGTGCAGGTTCTTCTAAATCATAATATGTAAGTAGTCTTACATACTGCATTGTAATTACATTACTACTTGTACGGTTTAACCACTTTAATCGATTAAAGGCCATATATTTTTTTAGCCTAAATGGCATTTTCTTGGTTGTTTTAAAAAATCCGAACAAATTGATAATTCGAACCCCCTCGGTCCCAATTAGTTCGGATTTCCGACGCTCTACTGTACAATTTTCCAACAATATATGTCCTGGAAGAATTTCAAATTATAAAACATCTATTTTAGTCCCATATTTCTTATTAAACTAGAAAACCTATTTCTGTCTATTATAATATTTGTTAATACTAACATATCTGATCCCCTTTATTCTAAGAACATAAATGTCACACTGTAAAGTCATCAGTATTGACCCAAGGATGGACAAGGGTGCACCTGTCAGTTTTAACAGTCAACAGTTTTTTGTGGTAAATTTATGAAGTATGGTTTGATAGATCTTTTGCGATGAGTTATCTCGACCTAAGTGATGAAAGGGATATGATTGATGCCTACTCCACTAGTGATGCTATGATTACCCTCTCTGGGTTAAATGACAATATGGCCAAATAATTAAATTTTAGTAATACAATCGGAGTGTATGTGTTAAATGTATTGTTTTTGAGTGTTTTACTTTGTAAACTGTATTTTGTTAATCAGTTCTTAACAAACATTATAATAATGATGCTAAACAATTGTCAATATAAACAAAATAGGATGAGTAGCATTTTAAACAAATGAAGGTATACTTTACTCAAGACTATCAACAGAGTTTTAAAAAAAATATATTTTCTGAGACTTTATTACTTGTAATTACATTTTACTGAACACATTTAAAAGTTTAGTTATGTCTGTTCAGGCTCTGCACTGTTGTATGCTAAACGAGGCCAGTGCTATTTACAACTGAGCAAACCAAACGCTTGCATTCGGGACTGCAACCGTGCACTGGTTATTAATCCGGATTCTGCAACAGCTTACAAGTTCAGAGGAAGAGCACATAGATTGTTAGGTCTGTGGGAAGACGCAGCTCGTGATCTGAGAGATGCCTGTAAGATTGATTTTGATGAGCAGGCTGATGAATGGCTGAGAGAAGTCACACCAAATGTGAGTTATTTAATATTTATAAATTTTTGTCTATTATTCATCCAAATTAATTTTCAACCCTCTGTCATCCTAGTTTTTTAAATCGTATCTCTACATTTGTTTAAAATTTCTATCTGCTTCAATCGAGTAACTTTCATGTTCCAATACTTGAATCCTTTGAGTATCTCAATCTTTAGAAAGATTTAAGATTTGTTTAAATTTACTAAACATATTACTAGATTACAACACAGCTGTGTCATCTAAGTGGAATATAAGTTACTTTTTTAGTGATTTTGTTTTTGTGTCATTTTGTATTAATAAATTTTTGTTGTTTTATGTTTTTCTACCATCATAACACAATTTATGATTTTACTTAACTACCTTTTTAAATCATTTGTGATTATAACCCTTATTAAGTTTCACCCTATTATTTTTACCATCATTAATTTAGTAGGTGGTAAATGATTATGAAATATGTATGTCTTATTACATATGTAGGGGAGTTTGATTTGTTCACCAGTTGATTAGTACGGTTAAATTATAACTTACTTATAACCACTGCAAATAGTGCCAGCTAACCTAATGTTCATTTAAGATAGGACAAAAATGTTTTTTAATCATATAACTTTCCTTTCTCAACTCCTTTGATAATATATATCACTTGATTTTTTCTTTCTCTACTCCTCTGTTAATATTTATCACTTGATTTTGATGCGGCTCAAAATTGTAAAATTCATATCGTAAAAGCTTCTTACCACTAGGATTCCCGCAGAAAGTGTTTAGCCGCCTTAATAACAAAATTGATTGCAGTGTGTACATTTTTTCAGTCGTCCTGAAACTATATATCATAGGCGTCGCGCCGGGGGGTACATGCCCCCCCAACATTGTACAGTATACAAATTTAACATTAGTTTATGTTTGTGGCTAATACACAAATAATTGAATGTCTACTATTTTGTAGAGTAAGTCTTTTATGACAAGATGTTTTAACTACGTTGTTTATTTTACCTTAATAAGGTTAAGGTTAAAATTATTTTCCAATTTAATCGTTATTACATTTACTTACTATGAGATATCAATTGGCTAAACTTGAGCAACGCTAAAAGAAGAAACCTTCAACTTTTTCTGAAATGTGCTGCAGAGACCTAACTTAAAATATTCAATTATTTATTTAATTATTTTAAAGGTCATATTGCTTTAATGATGGGTAGAACTATCTTAAGTTGAAACTTTGTTTCGATTTTGTACCATCGGGGACGTTTCCCTCAGCCATGGCGCTAACCGTTGGACCAGTTTGACCATTCCCGATTTTCCTTTAACAGTCAATGGTTCAAAAATAAAATTGTAATGTTAAAAGCTGTTTTACATGTAATGTCAAAACTAAAATTTGTTCTAGCCTGGGGGTGTTCCATATTTTGTCTCCCCCAATCAAACTTTTAGATTAGCCGTTGTCTGGTTGTGCCCCCCCCCCCCAAACAATACTCCACGCGACGCCTATGCTATATATTATATATCTGTAGAATTTCTCGTAATTTTAATAATATAAAGTTGGTGCAAAATTAGTGAATCAGTTTTAATTAGAATTTTGTTTAGATATAAAATCTAAGGCTTAAGATGCAAACTGGATTTCCGTAGCCTATCAGAAATTTGTAGTAGGCTACTTTTAGATACCATTTTATTTAATTTGGAAGCTTGCTTTATTCATTAGTAACAAGTTGGCATACAAATTATTGATGTCAAATCTAGTCATGGATATGTTGGGAGATAACTTGCCATATATGAAAGTCTAGAAAATATGTGGAAAAATCTCCCAACAACTATTTCAGTGGATTAAATAATGGATATTGTTCAAAGATGAACTGAGGAGGGTTGTTTATTAGAATTGTTTACAGATTAGTCTGTTTGTATTAGTGGATATTAGACACTAGAACCTACACTGATCAGATAAGTTAGATTCATGGTATTGTTAGATTTTATTCATCCTCTAAGGAACATGATATAACCTAAAAATGCAATAGGGTGAACAAACCTATTTTTTTCAAATCTCATCCAGATACAATTAAATGAAAGATTTTGATTATAAACTCATGTCATAATTACACTTGATAAGTGCGAGCTTGGCTCCCTATACTCAACACACTGAATCATCAACCCAATAACAAAACCCATAGTTTGAAGAAATTATAATTCTAAATTTGTGTGTGAGAGTTAGTTAAAATAGATAACTGTAATAATGTTAACCCTAAGAATGGAAACCAATTTTCATCACTTTTTCACAAAATTTTAGATCTGTAGTTTTTCTGTGAAGTTTATGAAAATTCCAAAACAATGGGTTTTCAAAGTTTTAGCTGGAAAGGCAATTGGTTTTGACAACATTTTTGAAAATCTTTAAAATTATATATAGCAAAAACCTAAGAAAATAATTGTAAAATTTTCTAATGAAGCTTTTTTAAACAATACTCCATGCAATAGAGTTATAAAATATTTACTTTTGGGGTTACCAAACTTTGTCCAACCAAAATCCATAGTAAAATATTATTTGAGTTCTAATTATTGGAATATATGTGGGTCAGCATGCTTTGTAAATATACCAAATTTAATTGTGAAGCTTTTATCCTTTCCAGAGCCAAACGAACGATCCTTTAAGGGTTTGGTTTTTCTTATTTTAAGGTAGGGGACGCTATACAACTTGATTTTCTAAAAAAAATCAGGGCAAGATTACTTTAACACTTTTCAGTGGCAGGTATTGAATCATCTTGTGGAGAGGATATTCAGAGAAACTATTATTTTTGACCCACATTATTGTTTTAAGAAATACGTATTGTAAAAAACACCCACAAACTTATTTGGATTAAAATTATATAAGACGATTGAAACTAACACTTACAAAGGTTAAAAATAACATGTATTACTAAAAGAACAAACTGTAAAGAGATGTTGAAACACTGTAAACTTCATCACGTTCCTAAAATAGTTTTATAGACATTGAGAAATAGTTTTATCATTTCAAAATATGTTGACAATATTCTCAACAGTAGCAGCACCATATCTAGTTGTTCCAAAAACCAAACAAACTAATATTGCTGTACTGTGTAAACATATACTTGTGGTTGATAAAGAGCAATAACGGATATATTTGGGCATGCCACTAAATTCATTTGATTCTAAGATATTAGATTTTGCTGTAATTTACTTAACACACTCTGATGGCTGTCCAAAATAGCAAAAACGTAAACAATGAGAAAAGGGTCAATAATGATCCATATTTTTTATATTTTTCAACTTAATTTGTCAAAAGATTTATGTTTTAGACAGAAAACAGGAAAAATACAACAATATTGAACTTAAAATTATTTATTTAGCATAAAAATAATTTTTATAAATGAGAGAAAAGTTTTTTCTTTATTTGTAAAATAAAAGAAAATATATGTACTCGCAAATTACATTTATTTTATTATTGTCATGAACAAAACTAAAATATTTGAGGAATACAGACGTTTTTAACCAACACTTTTGACTATTCTAGAAAAAAAGGGTATTTATTAAAAATATATTGCCTAAATGATTGGGCTAGTGTTCAAAATTACCTATTTTCTTTTATATTTTAAACTGTCGAATATCATCTGAAGTGCGTATATTTCGAGAACAATACCAGCTGTTTGAGAAATGCATAGGATTTCAACAAAAACTTTATGAGCGTTCTAAGAAAAAATAAAAAGAACTTTACAATATAGAACTATACAGGTCAAATAGTATATACTGTACTATCATATTTGACTTGTTCATCGTCATCCGAAAGTTAATCAAGGTTAAGCCAAGAGTTGCTTCGAAAATTGTTTTAAGCCTTAGAAAATTTGGATAATTGTTAATAGTTTAGAGAAAACATGCATAATAATTCATTTCACAAATTGAGAAATAAAGTTTATTCAGAGTGGCTAGTGACAAGGTAAACGGGAAAAACCTGTGAAGTCAGGGAATTTCTCTTTTCTGGAAAAGTCAGGGAATTTTGGTTAGGGTCAGGGAAAATAAGATTTCTAAGACAAATAGTTATTTAAAATCAGAGAAAATAAACATTAAAGATAAGATGAACTTCTAAATTAAACAATAAGAAAACTATGTATCGGAAAAACAATTATCGGCAAGTTACGGGAGTGATTGTGGCAGCTTGTTTCAATGCACTTGCCATGTTACGACCTTGAAATCTTTCTCTATTGTGCTGTTTCTAAAATTGTTAGTTTTATTATTAAATGTTTTCCAATTTGGGTACCTTCGTATAAAATTACATATTCAATCCAAATCTGCAACCGGTAGTTGGATTACAAAAACCAATTAGTTATTTCTTTTATTACAGTATAATAAAACATAATTTGAATAATTCATTGTTTAATTTAATATTTATAGTCATGAATGTGTAATTTGCAACTGCTGGTGGTGGCAGAGGTGCAGAAAATGTTTTAGCACACAAAATTTCCCAAGAACACACTTTTTTCAGTTTTTTCCACTAAAAATTTCCCCCTAATTGATCACTATTCGCTACAGTTGCGCCGGACATTAACACAGTTTGTTTATCTATTTCAACATATTTATTGACATTATTTTTTAATAATTATTATTACATTCATTATAAATTCCAAAATAAATCTTTAAAAAATAATAATAGCATTATTTTTACTTAATTAACTACGGTGAAATTAAATATCTACAGTGAAATATCGTCAGGCAGTCCCAAAAGGTTTAAAACAAAAAAATACAACTTGATTATTGCTATTTTATTATGTTTAAGTTGCCTAATACTTAAGTTTTAAATACAAAGTTAAATGTTATGTTTTATTAGCTCCAATTAAATTACCGAATTACCTATTACAGTCACTACTGAAAATATTACGAAACACTATAAATAAATGGTTCATCACAATAATAAACAATTGCGACGGAAAAATCACTGTTTAATTTAAACATCACAGAAATAAACAATCACCTAGACCATGTGCTACTTATAAACTGACGGTGTCGAAAACTCAGAACGAAAGATATGAGATATAACAGATAACAGTATACCCCCACTCCCATCTACGCAATGAAAAAGGAAACAAATGAGTCATCACATTGTATGCATTTTACTGATAAAGACTGATTTCGAATTTCGGTAAAAAAAAAAGAAAAACATCAGTAATACCTATACATTAAGTATCGTTGTATAATTTGGTTTAATATGATTTAATTCATATTGCTCAAATAATATCATTTGTATGAAACTAATCAAAATTTGCATACCGGTATCATACTAATTATTTAATACCTAATGAAAGTATCGGTGGCTCGACCGTACGATATTTTGTGCGGTGAAAATTAAAATAGGAACCCTGTTCGATTTGCAGCTTACAGCAGAGAGCAGACAACCCACTTTGTGTGTGTGTGTGTGTGTGTTTGGTGTGTGTGTGTTTGGTGTGTATGTGTTTGGTGTGTATGTATATGTATCGTATAAACCGATTAGGCCGACCTTTGTTCCCATTCATTTCTAATCTTCTTTTCCCAAAATAATTATATTTTCCTTATTTTTTTTATTTTTTTCCCTGGCCAAAATTTCCCCAGCTCAGTCCCAATTTCCCCCGAACCTCGATTGGACATATTCTGCAGGCCTGGTGATGGGTACAGTAACGTAGATATAGTATTAAATATTGAACTGTTATAATATTACCGTGTTTAATTAAATATTTTTAATATATTTAATTAATTCCCTAAAAATTAATTTTTTCACCTATACAATTAGAACGATTGACTAAAATAAAATTAGCATGGTCTTGTATGTGCTTTTTCTAAGATTGGTCAGGGAAAAAGTAATTTAGTCAGAGAAATGTCAGTGAAAAGTCATAGAATTTCAAAAGGTAATATCCCTAGCCACCTTGTTATCGTTTCTAGAAATTAACAAAACAACCAACAGAAGTAATAAATCAGAGTTCAACAATTTGTATATGCTTTGAGTACTGCGGTGGTTTCAAAAATGTTGAAACAGCTGTGAAGTGAATAATCCGCCTATGAATTGTTAGTTGACTAAACACTTTTATCTTACTGTTTACAGTATACTCTTTCACTTCTTCTTTAATATAAAATAATTTAAGGTTCTTTTACTCAATTTTATATGAATCAGCAAAATTTCTGAGAAACGGCATCGGAAATTGGTTTAGATATGTATGTGGAAACCATGATTATAGTGGCCTTTTGACATCAGCGAATCATTAGGGTTATAATGTAATCTACTGAATACATTTTTTAAAGTTTAGCAAAGCTGCTTCGTGCTTTATGTAGTGGAAGATAACAATTAGTTTTTTTATATAAATAAATTGCATGTGCTTTTGAATTTATTTTAAAAAGAATGGCAATTTCTCAGTTGAAAAGAAATAGTATCATAGCGTTTGAATGTAGCTATTAACATCTGCATATTGTTCTTTAAAACTAGATAAATAATTTAATTTTATTGCATAAAGAAGATTTTATCTAAATTTGTGGACTATATAAGTTATGATATCTATTTATATAAAGCTAGACGGTAACACTGATTCATTGACATTAATTATTAGGCACTTCCCGTAATCGGGCCCCAATCAACCTTATACTTGAATTAAAGCTCTCGACGAGAAACCTTTGGGAAAATTGCCAGAAGTTAACATTTTGTAAATTTGCAAGCACCTTTTGGGTGGGAAAGATTTTTTCGATTTTTAAAATTTTTTAATTTTTTCACTTTGAGCGCGTTTTGTAAGTAAACGGTAAGAGATAGCAAAAATTGTTAAATGCAAAAGTTGTAGAAAATTTAATTTCAGACTAACGATTTTTCATCAGATTTAAGATCCAATCATCCATTTAGCCACTA
>JAGFPH010002094.1:139995-154745 GCA_018207615.1 Philaenus spumarius | reverse complement strand
ATACACATTCTTTTAAAGTTTATAATCGGTGTTTTATCTAATCACTTACTAAAATACGTTAAGATAATACGTTGTTAGGCATTCTATGAACCACATTATCAAACAATAAATTTATATCCTATAGTTCAACTAGTTATTTGGTAGCATAATAAAGACTAATTGGTTAAAGTTTATAAACAATAACTTAACCAACAGCACCAATGCACTTTCTATTATTTTCACTTTTAATGCTCTTCAGTAAGTTATTTTGTGGAATAACTTGACACACTGATTAGGTGTAAATAAAAAACAAGAATATCGCATATTGTTAGTAACATATGTTTTAAAGTAAAATGGGTGTATACAATTCTAATATTGGTACAAAACTCCTTACCGCAAATCTACGAGCACTCGCTATCTTATTCTCTACTCGTTTGTCAATGGCGTCTCGAAGATCTTTAAGAAAAGCTTTTTCTTGGGCGTACAAAAGACGTGTCGGTGAACCTATTTCGTAAGGAATGGACCACAATGATGTGGAATACATAACTGGAGGCTCTGAACTTGACATCAGAGGAGAGATGTTCCATATCAGAGTTCCCTGGACTCTCATCAATTCTTCTGGTTTTACTTGATCGGCTTTGTTCAAAATAATTCTTGTCTAGAAAATGAAGTTAATAATTTTGTAAGCTTGTGAATCTAAATATTGCTTGTTAATTGAAATGTGCTAATACATAACATTAATTAAAAAACATACAAACATAATCATTTCGGTTAGTAGTGCTTTGTTAGAAAGTATTTTAGTTTTTTTTTTCGTGTCGAATGTGACATTTTCTCTCTTTTAAAAAAATATATATTTTAAACATATAATACTATTACAGTACCACAAAGATAAACATATTAATGATAATTAGAATTATAACACATTTTTAAATGCTCAGAATAGCTGGCAATACCTAATATGTTTTGTTTTGATACTGCCACTTTATGATAACTAAATCATAGTTATTAACACAATCTGTCAACACCAATCATTGAAAGGAATGTTTATTCCATAGTTATCTACTAAAAAATACAGGATGTCCCACGAAGAGGACGCTATTTTTGAGTTAATATGCCGGACATATCTAAATCTAGAAACGTGACAGTTTACAGTTATGTTACTTAGATATGTAAAAATTGTACCCTCGAGTTTAATTTTTTTTATGGCCAATCAAAACAAAATGGCAGAGTAACAAATTATTGGTATGTTTTTATCAAAATGATTTATTTGCTTAGCCATGAAATTTCCAGATAACAAGATTTACAGTTAACAAGAAAATAAGTAATACTTAATAAGTAAAAGTAAAAAGAAGTAATAAATTATTAATGATCCAAATTTAACTTTTATTCAAATTGATTTCCAATCACTGATAACAATGAAACAACAAAAAAAGTAATAAACACTTTCGATAAATTTCCGAGGTATTAGCAATAGTTCGTCTTTAATCAGCCTCAATAATTCTAATAGATTTTTATATTGACAAAGAAACTATTAACCTGCTTATTAAGTTTAATAGATATTTTATTTGAAGAAATACAAAAAATGAAAGAACAATACATTTAGTAACACACAATTGTTTGTACTGCAAGCCAAGCAATACCTAAGAAGACTAAAAAACAAATTTATGTATATTTAAATAAAAGTAGCAGTGCTCATGTAGTGTTTTTACTTCAACAAATTCATTATCTATTGCTATAGGGTGAGAATAAACCTTTTCTTTCAAAAAGCCCCATAGAAAAAATCACAAGCAATCAAGTCTGGCGACCTTAGAGAACAGTCCACAAAATTGCTGACACAATCTATCCAACATAAGCATATTGGGAAGGAGATCCTTCCTGGTAGAAAAAACATCCCTTATCTCCAGCTGAGTAAGATAAAGAACTAGATCAGTTTATATTGATGCGTATCTGTCTTCATTCATTGACTGATAGAATATAATACCATCCTCAGTGGTGGCAGCCCGAATTGTTATCTTTGATTTTAATCCTTTTTGACAGAAGAACTTTTAGGTGGGTTCTTTGAAAACACCTTATCGCTTCATGTCCATTTTAAAAAGCGATAGCCCAAGAACAACATTTCACTTTTTGTTCAATTCAAAAATTCATTGTTTTAAGGTTAGATAGCTCACATAAACTGATTGAACTCAATTACCAAATTGTTGTGTTGTAAAAAACAACTGATCAAGATTCAACAAATGACAATGCTTATTTTAATTCCAATGCATTTTGGGAGGAAATGATTCTTACCAAAAGATTAATGTTTTTTTTTTGTTATTCCACCATTTTGTTTTGGTTGGCCTTCAAAATATTTAACTCTAATGTATATTTTTTTACAAATCTACATAACATAAATGTAACGTGTCAAGTTTGTACAGTGTTCCATATCTGTGACATGTTAATTCAAAAGTAGCGACCTCTAGTCTTTGTGGGACACCTGGTATATCATGAATTATTATTAAGTCATGTTTGTTAGTTACAGACTCATAAATTATTATTGAATTAGTAAATCCCCGTGAAAAATCACAGGCGGATTAATTAGATACACATCAGAAATACATCATTTACAAAAAATACTATTTCAACAACACACTTTATCTAGGCCTACCTAACTATGCAGACGGGGATTTTTAACTCGGTAAATGTGTACAATTATAAGGACTATAATACTGTAGGAATATTTGTTAAGATTTTGTGTTTATGTATATTATTATACAGTAAAACCTCTTATATCCGGATCAATGTGGCGCCGGGCGATCCGGATATCAAAAAATCCGGATTTGAGAGAGGTTTTTTTTAATATGGGTAAATTGGTTGAAATTAGGGATGGGTCGATTCTCGATACCGATTTTCGATACCACCGATACTTTAGCTTTTGTATCGGTATCGAGAATCGATAGCAGAAACTCGATACCGATTACCGATACCAAGAAATACTCAGTTGTCAGAACTGCCCGTTCTCGTATAGACTCCGTGAATGTAATCTCCGGTATTTGCAATCGCATTCTCTGTATTTTAACTCAATTCAGCATTTAACAATAAATATCAGTAGGGAAAATGTAAAACATTATTAATTTTATGTAAGTAGACATTTGCCCCAGTAAAATGTTTTAGGCAATTGTTTCCTTTCTTAAGTAAACGCTTCTTGTTTTATTTTTATTCATGCGTAGGCTGTTATTTGTACACAAGAAGTCTAGAGTAGGCTCAAGGTCAAACACTTATTGATTCGTTTGTTATCGTGTCTATAGAATTAGGGTGTCTACTGTGAAGAAAAATAACACATTTTATAGATCGGTAACAAAAGTATTTAAACTTTAAAGTAATAATTTTATTTGTTTGAAATCGGGTAAAACTTGTTGGGACTTACGTTACCCGTGATTTATGATTTTTATGGGAGTCCCGACGGAATTCCTTTGTTTTACTTTTTACAGCCCAACTCAAAAACATCATTCGCTACTGCAGTATTTAGTCGAAAATATTCATTTTTGATAGATATATTTATTATTTTTTACTACGCCGGATATCGGAGGTTTCGGATATGAGAGGTTCGGATTAGAGAGGTTTTACTGTACATATTTAAAGAAAGATAAAAATATTATCTTTTAATTGCCTTTTATTTCATATTGATAGATCAAATGAGAAGTTATTAATATTATAGGCTATATTATTGATTGAAGTTGTAAACATAACCCCAAAGTATAATCTGCGCTAGGTTTTGTTTGCTTATGATGGGTGAAATCAGCTGTTATATTAAATGTTACTCCACGTACGTACGCTCGTACACTCGCTTTTATAGGAGTTGATTTAGGAATTTATTATTTACTGAGCCTAGATCTAACAATATACATAACTAAAATTGCAAACTAGAATTTGTTTACTAAAAGAAAACTCAAAATTATAGACAGAAAATTGAAGATCAGAATTTACATCAATTTCTATATTTTGTCCGTGATTGGAAAAGTACGGGCCTATGAATGAGATGGCGTTAACATAAATTTTGAAACAAATGTTAACCCATGTTAACCCTGCAACTGTCAGACTACTCAATTTGAGTGGTCGTGGGGGCGTGGCACGTGAAAGCGATCAATTTTGACAACTATACTTGTAATGAATATTTCACCCACTAAAAATTATTCAATCGCAAAAAGTCAAAAACCGTTGGAAAGGTAATGATCTAAACTTTAATTTTTGTATTTACAAGTTTTTTCTAAAACGTATATTTACATACGTAATCATCGTTGCAGTTTATTAGTTTTCTTCAACAAACTCGGCGCCTGTCAATTCACCAGTTTTCGTCACAAAACACGACGAAATAACGCATCTTTCCTCTCTCTCTAAACCCCGCCCACTACTTCTTCTAAAGTAAAATTAGATATCGTTGGATTCTTCACAATTTCCCCTATCTAATACTGCCATCCAATCAAAAATCGGACAAATAGTTCAACAATTGTAGGCCGTTTTGTAGACCCTTGCAATTGGTCAGTTTTCCAACCAATAAACAGCGTTATATATTACACGTGATATCTATGTGAAAACAATAGTTTTTAGAGATATTTTGGTATCTTTGTAAACTTAATGCTTCAAGCTAACTTTCCCTGTAAGCCAAATACACTTTATTTGAACAGTTTGTTGTGTAGGACCTTGGGAAAGTGACTTCTAATACGGTCTCATCTAAGGTTTAAAATCGAGCTCTAAGGGCTTTTTATAACATTGGTAGACATAGGGGTTTGCGCGCGCATCGTGATAGCTTGAACGGGCGAGGATGTTTCTACATTTTTTCTCTCTTTTGTTATTCAAATAATTCTAAGTCAAACACTTTTAGGAAAAGATAATTTATAAGTATACGGTTCAATTCTTTGATTTATTCTCTACACTTTGTTATAATAATATTTCATTTTTGGGTAAAGCAAATAATCTTAAATTACGTTTGAAACTAGGGCAACTTTTGTTAGAAGTCGTGTAGATGGAACATAAAAACTGGTGTTTTCAAAATAAGAAATTTGAAATTGATAAATGTTTTTATACAGTTCTATTTAGAACTAAATTATGAACCTTTTTTATGCTTACGAAAAATTACAAAAAATGTTTACTACTTGTTATGTAGGCCTAAAGTTGAACATTTTCCTTTCGTTACTGAACATTTTTTGTTTCTTGAGCTAATAACTTTTACAATTTTACATCAATAAATTTTTTAATTGCATATAGGAATTTTTTGAACCTTTCTCTACAAAAAAGGTACAGAACACTTTTGGATTGGTATACAATTACTATATTTGGCGAATTTTTGAAAATATGCTTGCACACGCACCGAAATGACTTGGCGTTGCAAAACATTAACATGGACAGTTGTAGGGTTAATGTATTAATTTCGTTCACTAAAAAAAGTGACCCAAATGCCTAAAATTATTTACTTGGACAGATATTTTTCTGGCGGAAGGTCTTCTATATTTCCTTGCCCCTTTTTATGTTTGATAGAAAACAATTTAAGGGAAGCAGCATGGTCAAGGTGCTAAAGGCATTATCCAGTTAGCTAACTTTAATACCTCCAACAAAGTTTGTGCAGGTCTGATCAAGTTAATGCTGATCTACCTACTCCGCTCCCCTGTCTAACTGGTATAAAATAAAAATTTTAATTCATTTATACAGTTGCTCTATATATACACATTTCTATCATAGGTAATAAATTAGAAACATTTGACTGGGCATTCCTTACCTGATATTCCCTGCCTTTGAGTTGATCCAAGATAGCTTCAGTTTCTGGTCCCACATCCAGTTTAGATGGATCATATACAAGGAATATAATATCTGCTCTATCTATAAACCATTGGCAGGCATCGTTGAAAGGAAACAGTCTTTCTACTTGTTTTCGGATCTCTAGAATTCCAGGTATCTCTACAATGTTAACCTGAAATCAGTAGAATTACAGTTTCAGTTTCAGTAGAATTAAATGTTTTTTTTCTTTCAAAGATTAGAGCTCCATTAACCTTGAAATTGTACTTTATATTAAAGCTATTTGAAGAGAAAATGTCAACTGCAGGAGAAGATAGGAAACACCGTAAGCTATAAAAGGTTATATTATATCTGCTAATAAATTCTGTTTTCCACTTCTCTTCCCAGTACTTTTTTTGTATACAAATAATCATATAACAAGATTTATTAAAAATATCATTTCATGCTTTGTACACAAATGTAAATACTTGTATATTTTATGCAAATGTATATTTATGGTATAGTGAGTCAAATATTTGTATTATTTTTTTTAAATATTGTTAGTTGTAAGTGTATTGCCAAGTTCCAAGCATTAACAACAATAGTGAAATTTAAGTGATTTTATTCTTGATTAAAATTAGAAAAAGTATTACATTGAAGTTCAACTAAGAGATTTTTTATTTTATTTTTCTTAATGTAAATACATTTTATTTTATTTTATTTCTTTATAACTTGTAATAACAATTTATAAATATTTAAAACTTATCAATATTATAAGGAAAGCTATAATGACCTACGGTTAAATTATTATATTTTAAGAATGAACTACTAGTACCTTTGCCCTTTTATTTTATAACTATCTGACCCGTGCGAATATTTCGCAAGTTCGGAGTAGGCCTACATTTACCTGATTTAACACGTTGATTTAATTCAGTTAATTAAGTTTATTTATTTACATTGGTTTATAAATAACAGTTTCCCTATACAATCTTACAGTGTAAACAATCTAACTAACAGCTGTCATGCTAGTTAAACAGATGGTTAGTAGATGGCGCCTTTCATTAGGAACATACAGAGTATAATATAAAAGTTTTTTAAATCAATTTTTGTTATTAAAACATGAATTTTAAGCTGTTTGTCTATTTTTCCCGTGTAGTGGTTAAGGAAAGCTTTAAAATGATGCCTCATTCATGTAATTTGATGATGTATTAAGGAAGTTATGGCGTACCGACAAAAAAATAGTCTTGAGAAATAATATATGCGATGATTTTTCTTCAAAAAGAGAATATAGTTTTATAAAGATTTATTAATTATAGCTTCATAATCATTTCCCATACCTAAACAATATTTAACAGTAGAAGGAAAACTCTGTTCTTAAAAAATAAATTTTAGTCAATTTTGGGTTTAATTTGACCTTCATCAAATACATCCTAATCAAATAAACAACAATAAATATATTTTGTTTTTATTAAGAGGTGACCTCAATCGCAGAGTTCAGGACAAAAATCAGGACTGTTCTGAGAACAGATAATAAGTCTGCTAACTTTAAAATAAATATATTTCAGTTCTTTAGGTGTAATTTGGCTGCAGATAGACAACAAAACTGGAAACTCATAAACAAAAAAGTACTCAAAAATCATTCGTCCTCAATACTTAATGGCTTCAATAGAATGGTTTCATTTATTATATCTTTATTTTATGCCAGAACTATTATATAGTACAACTAGTACAAGCAAGTAATAAACCTAAGTTCAACGTTATTGTAAACATACATAACTTCATTAGTTTTCTTTCCTTTCCTGGACTCTGTCAACAAGATTTTGCCGCCAAGATTGCTTATTGTTATTATTTATCAACAGATTCTGTATTGACATTTGTTTTAATGGCCTGTTTGTGTGCGCTAACATACCTTTTCAAGAAGAGGATTTTTCAATTTTAGGCCTCGAAGCCTATCAAGTAAACCTTGTCCAAATTTTTGGAGTCCCGAGAAGGTCCAGTCAGCTGCTAATTGTGTTCCGTCCAAAACCTCCTCTCGCTCGCCATACATTAAAATGTTAAAATAGGCGGGAGAAGGCTCAGCACCTAAAAAAAAAATGTTGAGAAAATCACATCTCAATATTGCATTTAACAAAACTTTTATTTTTTCTTGTATTGTTTACCTTTGGAGACCGGCACTTAAATACTAGGACAGTCCTAGAATACCAGGGTATATTTGTGGTTTACATAAACATTTACTACAATTGGTTTATACTTTGAATGGTGTAACATAATCTAGTGAATTTTGTGTTGTTTTGTTGCTAACAACTTGTCCTAGCATTCAATACTTTACAAATATTTTTTTTAAACATTTGTTATTTAAAAAAAAATATGAGTCAACACTGCATATATTTTTGTACATACGGACAAAATTAAAGTACTAATTAATAAATCAGTTACTTCAGTAATGTATATATAATGTCATATTGATAAACTGACATATTGGTAATTAGGTTCTACTATATGAAATCTCTACAATATAAAATTAATTACATTATCATATATGAATATGAATTTGATTCTTATTAGCTAAAATGCAGGAAAGAATAAATATATAGGCTGCATTATTATTTTCCTGTATACTTTGGCAAACCTAAAACAACAACAACACACTAATGCGACAAAACTAACTGATAACTAAAACAGCTGAACCACCAGCAACTGTTGATGGCTGGTGCAACTGCACAGTTATTGAGATTAACATATTTGTTTTAAAAAATTGCATTTTTTTGTATTTATTAATACTGTTCATTTTGGGTAAAAAATCCAAATATTGCAAAAATTATATTCTTACGAATCTTTTTCTGAACTTCCAATTATTGAGATGTATTATACATCTCAAAGGATTAATTACATTTAGGCCTATCATTAAACTAAAAAGGAATTTCATCGTTTTAAGTCAATTTTATGGGTTTGGCACTATAATGTAGAAAGCTATGCATTTGAAGAGGGTGTCATAACCTAATAAATATCTCTAACATTGAAATAAACTAACCTGAGAAATATTGACAGCAAGGATATGGACCATAATTTGATCATGGAATTAAACTCCTCTGATTTATTTCAATTATTTGAATACAATGAATATATTTTATTATAAATTATTCATTTTGAAAAAAATGGTTAGTATTTATTATTTACACTGTAATTATCACCTACTTTTATTTATTTTTGTTAAATAAATTTTCAAATTTTCGATTCTTTTATGTAAATTTACAAAGTACAAACAAATTTGTCATTAAAATTTTCATTGCATGTAACTTTACAGAAATAACACCTAGTTATAAATATTGCAATATCTATTAATTCACAGTACCGGTAACAAACATTGGAAAAGCTTATTTTTTGTCAATGATTTTTTTGATGATCCGTAATTACTTTATTCTTGGACATTTTTTTTGATATTTGAAAATAGCCACCAATGCTATAAAATTAGAATGGATTCAGATTACCTGACTTTCCATTCACATAAAAATCAAGAATAATTTTACACACTTTCTTTGGTTTATAATCACAGTTGTATAAATTACGTATTTTGTCATTCATTACCTGTGCGAAGTGCTGATTTTGCGTATTCGTTATTGAGGAGATAGTTAATGATGGTCGACTTGCCTCCACTCCATGGGCCCATAAACAAGATCAAGGGCTTTGAGAAAATTTCTGGATCTATAAAGTAAAACAAATTTCTGTAAATAGTTAGAAATGATTAATTTTAAATTAATTATAATATTAAATTATTTACATCTGCTTATTATATTTGCAAGTAATATTTGTAATAGTTTCCATCATAAATCTATGTTTTTTTAATGAAACCATTTTTGGAAATTATACTCATTGTCACAGTATTAAACCCCTAGATTAATTGTTGCATTTGAGCGAAAAAAGCATAATTTACAATTCTATCTCAACATAAATAGGATGACTGCATAAAAGTTAAAAGTATTCATTCAATGGAATGGTAGGAAAATACGATAAAAATAAAATCTGGTTGTTGGCATTAATTTCTAACCTTTTCCTCCATATCCACATTAAACACGGGACAGGTATTTTTTGGTGTCCTACTAAAGGATAAGTTAAATATGTTTTCTCTCTTTTCAAACAAAGTCATCAAATATAATATACTCTAAACAAAATGGCTATGGATGACCGCTTCTAAAGAAAAGTAGCTTATAAAACCTGAAAATAATTCTGTGTTTAGAAAGTTTGCCGAATCAGAACTAAATTTTGTATTTTTCTTGAAAAATAAGCCAAAAAATAAGATCATACTTAAAATAGCAGGTAACATGAAACCTTGATATAATATACAGTAAACTATTTTATTATATTTAGAAACAGTACATTATTATTAATTACTGTACTTAATTTAATTGATATATTTTGATTATAAATCATTAATAAACGATTATTACTTTTTTGTAAATTAATTGCAATGTGATCTGTGACTTCTCTTTCATGTTGCGGTGTGACTTTTAATTTGAGATCTGAATAAATTCGTGCCTACTGATTTTTGTTAGCTACTAAATTAGTGTTATTATTAGTGCTGTTAAACTCGCTCTTACCACCAAAATGCCGGTTACTGAGATCTCTATATTTATAGAGAATCTCTAAGGGTTGGATGGCAGTGTCATAAAGGCGTTTCAGCTCTCGAAGAGTAATGTCCATTGTCTTAGACAGTAGAAGTTCCGTCTCAGCAGATTCTGAGTCTAATTTTAAAATTTGACCAATGTGTTCACGGGGTCTCAATTTTTCTGGAATGACTACATCCTGAAAAAATGTAAGATAATTCAGATTATGTTTATTGTGTTCCAATTACAAGCTACTTTATTTTGGAAGGATATGTGTTGACAAACTTTCTAAAACTAATTTCTAGATGAAGTTTGTTATGCAAATGTCAGTATAGCAGTTGCGATAAAATTGGATATTACTTGTTTAATTAAGTTTTGGTAGATTTTTAAAAACATAAAAATGACTAAACACTTACAATGGTTAAGTCTTCTTCAGGTGTGCGATCTTCATCAGACTCTTCAGCTAAATAAATGAAAACAAATCAAAATATTGTATTTGAAAAAATTTCATCTAAATGAAAACAAACAAAAATATCTTTGTTCGCATGCTGGTTTTGGTTAATAGTTTAATCATAAATTATTTTTTATTAAGAAAAATAATTTGTAATTACCCTCAGAAGCTGTATCTTGCGTAGATTTTTCACCTGAATCCTCCTTTGAATCTTTTTCTTCACCGGATTTGTCTCCCTTTTCTTCTACTGACTCCTCTTCTTTGGTTGCCTCTTCACTTTCTACTGATTCTTTTTCGTCAGCTTTAGCATCTCTTTCTCCATCCTCGTCAGATTCGTCTGCTGATTTTTCTTTTGATTTGTCTTCTGTTTCACCAGATTCTTCTGCATTTGCAGTTTCTTCTGCGCTTGCATCTTCTTCTGCACTTGCACCTTCTTCCACAGATTGGTCTTTTGACTTGTCTTCTACTTCAGCTGATACTTCTGCACTTCCAGTATCTTCTGCTGATTGGTCTACTGTTTTTTCTACTGCTTCTCCTGATTCTTCTGTACTTGCAGCCTCTGCTTCAGTTGATTCGTCATGTTTATCAGCACTTTCTACAGATTCTTCTGATTTAGTTTCTGCTTCTCCTGATTTCTCTTCTTGACTGTCTTTTGTTGAAAGTTCATCCTTATCGGTGCTATCTTCATCCTCTTCGCTTCCTTTTTCATCTTCTTGGGAGGCATCCTGTCCACTTTCCTTTTTATCAACACCTTCTTCCGTTGAATCTTCTGCTGATTTGATGCCTTCTTCAGTACTTTCTTTATCTGCTTGTTCTACAGATTCATCATTTAGTTGTTCCTCAACAGATGCCACACCTTCATCCGATTTTTTACCTTCTGTCGAGTCTTCTTCATCAGAACCTTCACCTAATTCTTCTTCTTTTTCGGCACTTTCGTCTTTCTCTTCTCCTTCTACAGCTTCTTGACTTTCAGTCGATTCATCTCCTCCTTCTGCTGATTCTCCCTGTTCTTCCTCTCCACTATCATCAGCCTTGCTTTCAGCTTCTTCAGATTGTTCATCACCTTGTACTTCTGTTTCTTCACTCTGCCCTTGTTCACTATCTTTCTTTTCATCCTGTTCATTAGTTTCTCCGCTCTCTTCTTGATCTTTTCTTTCTTTACTTTCATTAGATTCACCATCATCCTCTTCTCTCGATTTGTCATCCTCTTTTTCTGCACTTTCGGTCGTTACAGATTCTTCTGTTCCTTCGATCGATCCTTCCTAAACAAATGAGTTATTTGTTAGTTGATGTTATTTTAAATTATGGTTTTTATGACTGTTTAACAAGAGAGTATAGGTTTTATGTACACAATTATTAGCGATTTTTGAAAGCCTTTTAGATACCACAGTATGTAATTTTATTCTTTTATAATTTTTGATCTTCACTTGCAAACAATTTACTTTTTATTTTATGGCATTCGTAAAAATATATTAATACTTCATCTAATTCGGAAAAGAAATCAAATTGTATACTTAATTATTATTTCAAAATTTAAACTTATTTATTTTTGCTAAATAGATTTATTTGTATAATATTTTTCTTAGAACAAGTATTAAGGAATACATTTTGGTTTACTAGTTATTGTACAGATACTCAACCATAAATATTCCGCAACATCCGAACTCCTCTCCCTAAAAATCAGGAACCTACATACAAAATTTTGTTATAAATACTCCAATACATAATGACTTATTAATTATTGAAAATTAACAGTAAAATAAGCTTAAATAAATTAACGTGCATAGATAGCTTAAAATATTACATGCAATTTAGGACTAAATTTGTATAATTTATTGTAATCTTGCCTCTTATTAATTTAAAAATAAAATTCCCCTTCCCTTAGTGAACTTTTAGTTTTTCTTCTATGTGGTGCTAATTTAAGTATTTAAAATAATGTATTTTATTTTTGGTTTTAATATTTGATAAAAATAGTATCACTATTATTTTATAATACAGATTCTACATATAAGGAGGACGAATGACTGCTTAAATTTATTACTCAGAAGTCACGTGGAAAATGAATATTCCTGAATTGTTTTCAACTTGCAGCCTTTAACACAAACACTCATTCAAAATGAAGCTGCCGATTATTTGGCATTATTTACTATATAATTCGGTTGAAAATAAATTTAAATGAAATCTGATTTCAAATAAATGGCAGTGGAGTCAGAGAAATTTTTGAGTTTGAAGATTTCTCTTGTTTACGAAGTACAAGGCTAGACTAAATACTTTGCATTTAGTTATTCAGTTTAAAATGATTTTCTCATGTGGATCTATTTTAAACATAATTTTTTGTGGTTTATGGTGGGAGAACTTAGTTTAGTTTATAAGGAAACCATTTAAACTTATAATATGTACAGGTAGTTTCCAAACTTCAGGAGCTTATTCTTCACAAAAAAAAAGTATATTTAAATATTCATTATATTATATTATAATACCTCCAGAATTGTGGTATAGACTATATAATGGTTTACATACCTTAATGTCCTTCTACAGTCCTTTTTGTCTTTTTTTTGTTGGGACTACCGGTTTCGGAGTCAAACTTAATTTTCAAGTCGCAAACACACACGTAGTTGTTCATTGAGTCACATTTAACAAAACTACATAAAACATTTAAATAATTTAACACAACACAAATAATTTAAAACAAGGTTGTTGGCCAACTGAAATAAATTAAAATGGAAATAGACAAGTTATCTAAAATACCCCCACCTGTTTGAGTTGTATTTGAGTTTATCATTCAATACGTTATCTTATTTATTTCTGAACGCGTTATAATTTTGTAATTCCTCAAGGGTGTTCATGAACAGAGATTTTTTACATAGTTGTAGAGTTTCCAAATTATTCTGGAAACTATCAATTTTATAGTTGTTTTCGACTAGATGTTCTGCGAATTTAAATTTTTGGGTTCCCATGGTGGGTTTTGGTACATGTTCAGAAAAACGTGTTTTAAATGAACGGCCGATGTAAAATTTAGGGCAGTCGGAGCATTTTAATTTGTAAATTCTAGTTTGCTGTGACGTTTGTCTATTGTTGCTGTTGTGGCCGACATTTAATTGTTTTTCCAGTTTGTTGGAGGTTTTGTAGGCTAAGATTATATTTTGTGTTTTTAACTCTTGTTTGATTGTGTGGTGCAGTTTTTCACCGTATTCCACAGATATAAACTTTGGTTTATCTTCTTGTTTCGACATTGTAATGTGGTTTTGTTTTTCTATACAACTCCAATATACTATTCCATACAATAGAGGAAATTAAAACGGGCAAGCACAGAACTTTGATAAAGACTTCCGGAGATAAACAGGTGGAGGTAGGTTAGATAACTTGTCTATTTCCATTTTAATACATTTCAGTTGAGACATATTCGTTGGCCAACGATGACACGTGACCACCTTGTTTTAAATTATTTATGTTGTGTTAAATTATTTAAATGTTTTGTGTATTGTTGTTAAATGTGACTCAGTGAACAACTACGTGTGTGTTTGTGACTTGAAAATGGAGTTTTGACTCCGAAACTGGTAGTCCCAACAAAAAGAAAAAAGACAAAAAGGACTATAGATGGACATTAAGGTATGTGAACCATTATATAGTATATTTCAATATATGACCTAGATGCGTAGTTCTCCATTTAATCACCATTTTATATCTTTTGAATGGTGAATGATTCAGAGTTGTAATTTTGTGTAGTAAGATACAAAATAAATTGCCATTTTTCCTATATCAAAAAATATTATTGTAAAAATCAAGAAATTACAACAACAAAAATGCACCCAGATGTCAATAAACATTCAAACCTTGCTCAATCACATTAGTACTGTCTTTCCTCAACACTAGGTTCTAAGGTTAGATAATTACCTGCAATAACATGTTAGGTTACATAATTACTTGCAATAGCAAGTTAGGTTAGATAATTACCTACAATAGCAGTTTAGGTT
>JAGFPH010002094.1:104862-123527 GCA_018207615.1 Philaenus spumarius | reverse complement strand
CGGCACATTGTTGGCCAAGATAAAAATTTTGTTCAAACAGCCTTGCCTAAAGTGAAGAATTTTACTAACTGTTATGTTTTATTAAAATGGCATTCTGCCAAGAAACTTTGGTAATTCATATAAATCGTAGTTATAAAAAACTATTAAGTTATATAGATCACAGATTCTAAATCTTAAAATAAAAACAATTAATTACATATTTTGTTTATTACAGTTTTTTCTTCTCCGATACCGTTTGATTTAAAAAGCTTAAATTTGACCTAGATTTTGTTTTTTATGGACCTAACGCAGACATAAAGGTTTTGAAATTTCAGGAGTTAAGTCAAACAAAAACCAATTTTATTTTCAATCACATTGTGTAGAGAAGCTAATAACAAAATTCGCCATTTAAAATTTCGTTATTTAATAAAACATATTGTTAAACAAAAAAGTTGAAATCTGCTGTAACTTGTAAAAATACAAACAAAATTAGAGAGGTGTATTCACAGTAAAAAATATTTTGAGTTGTGCGTTATACATAAAAGAATTGGAACTGTTAGGTTAGGAATGTTGTATTAGTAAATATACATCTGTGGATTAAGTTTATGGTGCGGAACATTTACTCTTGACACATTTTCCAGTAGATTTGTACAGCCTGTACCCCACAGCCTTGTGGATACTTTTTTTCTTGGTTGTTGGCCAACTTTGAGACAAATTTCAATAGTTTTTTGGCCTTATTGACTCACACGTCTGGAGTATAATTAGCCTTTCATTTTCAAGTAAAGTCCTCGCCAGAATTGTCTGGTTGGCGCAAACTAACATTCCCTGTGGCAGTTTATTTCAAGCTTCAGGCCCAGATTTATCCCGTCTCAGTCCTACACTTGCTTAAAATTTTTAATTTTAAAAATATGATTCATGTAAGGAAAAACCTTTTGTTTTTCAGTTGCATTCTTGAACATTGATGGTTTCAATTCAAATTATGATAGTGTGAGTGGAAATGTGGAGAAATTGTGTCAATTTGCAAAATAGGTTGTTGTTTAATTAATTTCTTAATTTATGTGTACGTTTTAATAACATTTTTGGGTATGTTTAGAATTACAATTATAAACACAGTACTTAACTGTAAAATTTACACTTTTTATATGTATGAGTGAAATTAACTTCGTAATCTCTGGAAATATTGTGATGCCATTAACGAAGATGAAAAATTAGTCGAAAAGAAAGTCCTCAGTGATGAACTAGTTGCTTGCAACAATTGCAAAACATTATTGGGACTGTTGTAGATTAAATGTGTTAAAAGTATTTTCATAGGGAATTGTTCAATCTTAAAAACTAAAAATAATAAATTAAATTTGCCTAGTTAAAATTTGAAATATTTTATTTGTAAAATTCATAACCTGTGAAATATTTCTACTGGTACTATAAATTCTCAAAATTATAAAGCTCTATTTTTTTCTCAAATTTTATAACAGAAACATCAAAGTATTTTTAAATTGAATTGTCATTAAGATGTTTGTCATTTGATTAATTTCCTCTCTAATGCTTGTCTACTTATTCTAGTAAATTTGTTTGAGTATGTTCTAAAATATCTCTGTATTGTGAGACCAATACCTAATTGAATCTAGCATAAAAATACTTATAAACCCCAATGACAAAAATGAAAGCTTTTACTTAAATTTACTATTTGTAAATATTCTAAAACTTGATCGATTGACGAACATATTCAGGCAGACAATCTCCTAGTACATACAATACTTAACGTAAGTATTGAAACACAATATGTTGATAAATTTTGTAGTCACATTTAAAAAATTCACTGAAAAAACATGTCCGCAGTCAAATCAGTTGTACTTCTGGATTTTCTAGGTTCAACTGCTTATTATTATTTTTCTTTTTTGCCAATGAGTTGCAAATTAAATTAATACAAATAATATTTCTCATGTGTAAATGATGAGATGTGGTTATAATATACTTTTCTAGGACCTTGTATTAACATCATTAATCATACTTTAAACATAAAATTCTTTAAAATCATTTAATTTGTCTTAGAACATATATGTTATATCTGCCTACACCCATGCTACAATTAAGCAACTCACTTCAAGCTTTTTTAGGAAGTAATAAACTTTCTATAGCTTCTGTTAGATGTTCTTGCAGTTAAAATAAAATGATTAAAACCCACAGAAAATTGACTTAAAATGCTGTTGTGAATATTTTTGCCAACTTTTTATTGTTAAACCGTTTTACACTTATTGTTTTGTTAAAAGTTTGTAGCCATAATAGAAACCCAAACAGTAGTTTAAACAAAAATATTTACTTGTTCTGAGATTGCTGTCCAACTTTTAGCTATAATCCAACCCATATCCTATTAGTTTTATCAATAGGCTACCAGATAGGTAGATTAGAGTTCAATTGCAACCCACAATCTCTTCCTTCTTATAATTAGACTGTAGATATTACCTCTATGAATTATAATTTTTATCGGAGAAAGTTTCTTTTTATTTGTATAATTAAAATTTGTTCTTTATTTCCTTAGTTGACTTATCAATAACAAATGAATATTACTCCAGAATAGTAAATAGAGTTTTTATGGCCTTCTAAATGTAATAAGTGAAAGCTATTGGATCTATTAATTAGTTTGTACGCAAAATTCTTATGCAAAACCACAAGAACATTTTTACATTTATTTACTATATAAGTATTATTAGGGGCACCACTGCTCAATTAATTGTTAATAACTTATGTCTTTATTTTTAGAAACATTAAAAAGTGCCTGAAATAACATTAGAACAAAATAATATTCTCTGTTATTAATTATTTAAATCATTCAATTTGTTTTTTATTATTACTTTTATCATAAAATGTGCAAATAAAAGTAACAAATGTATAGACAAAGATACTTTGTATTTTAACCGTAATTTCAACAACCATAGGCACATGTTAATTTTATAATACATAATTTAACCTACTCAGAATAAAATAAATGCTGATTGTAATTAGAGAGGAAAATTAATATAAAACCTTCCCCACATCCTAAAGTTAGCAATGAATGAATAAGCCTAAGCGTTGGTGGAGATAGATTTGTGCTCATGAGAGGATAAGAAATGTTCTCCGCCCACTGCACTCGGTTTTAGCAAAAATAACTCTTGCCTTTAGCATTCTACAGTGTAAAAATATAGCATATCACTACACTCTACACTCTATCGTCATAGCTTAGTATCTGAGAATAGATTGAGTACATCATGGAATTCTTTGCCAATACTTTAATGTGGACTATTAGGCTGTCCATCATGTCTTGTCATTCGTATTAAAATTGAAAACAATATTTTTCAAATAATTTAAATTTGAACTTCAGTATAGTTAGGATATATTTTTAAGAATAAAGTAACTTGTAAACAACTATAATACTCCTTAAAGTTCGGAAGAGCTCTTACACCTTTGGCTGCCTAACTGGAGTTATTGTAGCGACTACCTATCCCAGCCTGATTATCTATCTGCTAAGGACATTTCTCTTTGAATGGGTGTTTTAATTTGTCAAAATGTCAAACACATATTCTGTGTGAAATATATGTATAAAATAATGCAAATTGATACCAAACATGGTCTAATTACGTTTTACAAACGTATGTGTGTTAAAACAAGAAACTGTACATTTTTAATGAATTTATTTTCAGTATCCAGGTCACTAATTGATTAGAATACAGTTCCTTACATTTGTTCCTGTCAAGTGACCTCTTTTTTGTACATGTGATGCGTTTCGGGACTTTTATCCCATCTTCAGACACAATAAACAAATTACTCGACCGAGATCGTCAAACATTAAAATTATACACAAAACACAACAGAACATATTTAAAGACGGTTCGCCTTGGTGTACACCGTTTGACTACCGGTACTGAAGATGGGATAAAAGTCCAGAAACGCTTCACGTATACAAAAAAAAAAGAGGTGACTTAACGGAAACAAAGATAAGAAACTTTATTCTATAAATTCTTGCAGGAATTGATAAAGTGTAGCTAGTACTGTAGGTTGCCATTGGAATTTTTAAAGTTTGGTTTAGTAGCGTTGAGGGGTTTACCCACTTTCATAGTATTTTAACCTTTGTTTCCCCAATGAATGGTAAGCATTTACAAATACAGAATCTATTTAAATTGTGCCTAGGTTTTTAGAAATATCTAATGTGTAATACTTTAAAATAACAACCGTCTAAGAGGTAAGGTTGTTAGTCAGCTGTTGTTTTATTCAGTACATGTGCGAGAGTTGCTTACTACAATGATTGAGTCTATAATAGCTAAGGTTGAAATGCCAAGAAAAACATTTATTTAAAATATGTGTCACTTTAGTATTTGCTATTTATATTCAAAATGAACTGACGTAAATTGTCAGGTAGTGATATGACGTACTCCAATGTTTGCCTTTACTTCTATTTATATTTATTTATAAAAATACACTTTTAAAGATCTATTTTTAAAACAACATTCTTGAATTAACATCAAGTTATCTTGGTATTTTGAACATTTCAAGAATTTTTATCCGACTATGGTGAAGTCAAAAGGAATGTTTGAGAGTTTACCAACATATGTGATGTATGTATGTGGTGTGTATATGTTCTTCCTAGCTGTTAAACTGAGTTTAACAAATTAAGTGTCACTAGATATATATGGGGGAAGCTACGTAGAATGTCGGATGTTGAAAGCCTTTCTGTCTGAACCAAAAGTTCTAAAATGTTTAAATTTTATTGATTAAGGTACGAGATTAAAAGGCTTAGTTGAGAGATTATAACTTGTACTCAATGATCAGGTATAATTAATGTCAAACTCACCCTTTCTGAAACCATGCCCATCCACACCTTTTCCCTTTACTTTTGTTTTGTTAGGCAAGTAACTGTTCTTTGATGTAATAGTTATATGCCAGTTTCCTATAATTTCCTTAGTTTGTGTTAAGCTGCCTTTTCAATGCAGGTGCTGGCAAAACCATGGTTGGCAAGGCTCAATAAATTTTGTATAATTTACTAAATATTGTGTTTGGTTTTTCATTAAAATGGAGTTTTACCAAGTATCTTCGGTCAATAGTGTAAATCGAATTAAAGAGAAGAGTTTTAAAAATATTAGTTATCTCAAGCCTGAAATAAAAATTAAGTTCAGCAGTTGATAGGAGGTGGTACTCATCTTCTTCCCATTAGACACTCCTTGTAAACTCATGAATTTCAGGCGGAGATTTACCAGACTGTTTATTTTTCCACAATAATATGCCAGTGAAGCGTGTTTAAGGGAGTGAGCTCGTACCTAACATCTTTACTTGAAGTTCCTGTAAACCGATGCTTTTCTGAAGATGCTATGTGAAAACTCCGCGATAATCCATATTATATTATAGGCTTTCCTGCATTTCCTGAACATTTCAATTTAATACAACATTTATTTATTGTTTTCAATATTTTAAAGCTCTAACAAGCTGTTAACAAGTTATTAGTTTAAAACTTTCAAGTTTTACTTTTAATTTTTAATTTAACAGGCAATAATAACCCAATCCTTACAAAATCTTGAATTTGGAATACACCAAAATACTTCCACACAAAAAAAAAAAGGTGAATATGTAATTTAGAAAATAATATTATAAATTCAAAAACTAAACGACTAAAACCTGCCTGATTTGACTAGAACATTTAAGCATTTAAAAATGATAAGTACCGCTCGACTACTTTTTTTATCTGGAATAAATAACTTTAATAACAAGAAATTTTCTCCACATTTTACCAATAGATCCGTCCTTTTTAAACCTTACTTTAAGCCTGATTCTAGACAAATTCAAGTTGTTTATTTGTTAGTTGAAGTATTTTGTTGGTAGGTTCGGAATATTATGGATCCAAAAGTTTGCTAAAACTACTTTGGTTATTGTAGTAACATCCACGGTTAATATAAATATTTGTTGTTTCTGAGGCTTAAGTTTTCCAAGATCCAGCTATAATATATTTTGTTAGGTTTAGCCTAACCTATATTCTTTTTTTCTCCTCCCACACTCTGTTTAGATTATTCCATGTTTTATTTAAATAAATCAACTATGCAGAAAAATGGCAACCCAAATTTGTTTTTATTCCGTTCATAATATTGTTGATCTAAATAAAATGTATGTTATGTTGATCCTTCCTCATTTTGTATAGAACTTACTCAATCAAGCTTCGTTATAGATTAAAACAAAACTAGTTTTAAATAGAATAAAAAGTTCATAAAATATTTAAATACTAAAACTTTTCAATGATAATAATGATTGACCATGAATGTCATACTCTTTTTCTTACCCACTGAATGTGTTTTAATTTCATCTGGAATTTACAAACGGGAAAGCACTATTTATTTTCACCTTTCTTCACACTTTAAGGAAGGGCAATAGGTCCAGACTTTTCAAAATACTCTAACCTTTAATTTAAAAAATCTAACATTGACCGTGAACAACATACTCCTTACCTTACGAACATTATACTAATTTTTACCTACAAATGGGAAAGTAATATTTATTGACAGCTTTCTTAACAAAAGGAAGATGTCAAACTTTTCAAAATATTTTAATTGTTCTTCATTTCTAACTTAAAATAACCTTGCATTATTTTCTAAGGTCTTACAACTCATTTTCTGAAACATTCCGAGTTTCTTCAATACTTTATTAAAACATTCAAATTAGTTGAATGATGTTTTATAAAAATCTATTTTTATATTGACTTTTCAGTTTTTGTTTGTTACTGACAGTTTTCAAATTTTTTTCTGAAATCCTAAAAAAAGAAAAAAATATTTAGAATACCTTCAGCACCTAGTTAAAAGAAATCAAAGAGATCCGTTCTATTTAATAAACTAAACATTTATTTACTAAATTCATTGAAAACCAATGTGGGTATTCACTGTCCCATCTATTTTCTAAATTATTGAACATAGATCTAAACTTCATTAATAATTTGAAAGGAGATCTAGAAATAAATTATCAAATCGTCTTTATTCTTTAAGTTAAATTTGAAACAGTTTATCATTTCCTATTGACTAAGTTCTAATTCAAAACATTTTAAACAACTTGAGTCATTTTCAGAAAAATAATCCAAATTAAGATGTTAAAAACAGATTTTGGACAACTTTACAGGTGCTGGCTTAATAATCAAACAGTTTTGTTTCTTGTGCTAATTCTTTGCTTGTATGTATTTTAATCCGTGTTAGTATATTTTTAAAATATTTATTTAATTCAAGGGCTTGACAAAAATCTTGTTTGATGTTTTAAAAGGGCAACAACTTACACTATAAACATAGACAAATTATAAAATGATCAATACTGAGACGGATTTTTAAATGTGTTTTGACGGACTTAAGTTTTGTTTGTCAATCTCTTGGGGTTCTTTCCTCTCTTTATAACAAAATACTGCTTATAATAATAGTAATGGAGTAAAATTTGTAGTATTTAAAAGATAAACATTCTCAAGCTGCATTCTTGATGATTAAAAAAAAGAGACTTCAAGTTTAAAATGACACTGCAACCAATTATTTTAGCCGAATTATAATATACAATTTTTGAACTATCTATTTGAAACAAAATAATATTAAAACAACAATTAAAGCGTTCAGTGAGGAGTTACAATGCTAATTAATGGTTTTAGACATTATTTCGACTAGTTCGATATCTAGAAAAAATTTTAAGTGTTTGCTACACCTACGCCATGTGGGATTTGTTCTTCATAAGAATTATGTTAACTTTAACAAATTTATGGTTATCGGTTTTTATATTAGAATTATCATTTTATAGAACTTTGAGTGGAGATTTTTCTTTTTTTTTGTTGTAATATTTGCTATTATTATGGATTTGTTTCATTGTAATTAATTAATTAATTTGACATTTAATTCCATAAAAATGCTCTATTTAAAGAAAAATAAGAATACATTTTTTTTTTAATTAGTTAAAACACTATTTTTTTAGAACGAGCCTGGCGACGGTAGTCAATGTAATGTACTTTAGTTTAAAAATTCAAGGCAACAATTCTTAAATTTTTAATGCTAGAAGAAGACAGTTTGTTTGCGTGGGATATTTAATTCTATGAACTATCATTTTATGTTCAGTTGCATTTTTTCCATCTGTGGAGTTATCACATTAACAGAAATTTCATATACTTTACTAATTCATTATTTGTTAAGAGAAAAATGAAAATTTAAGGCTGCAAACCTAATTGAAAAATAGATTATCAAGTGAATTCAATGTTTGTCACAGATTGACTGTTTTTTACCATGCACGACCACAAAAAATACAACAAAAAACATATATACTTTGCCCGCCGTCACATTTTTGTACACTTAAAACACTTTGATTGAAACTTGTGTCATCATCCAGCGTTCACACATCCAATATTACAGACAGATCCTTTGGTCGTCGTAGTGCCAAGGATGTTACGTACCTGTGTATCCCAATCCTGCGAACAGGAGGAGGAGGAGCATCCTGGGAGACATCACTCACACCCCTATATACACACTACACGGGCACACACACGCGTCTCCTGCGCTAGTTACTCGACGACTGCGGACGAGCGACCCTCGCGATACCCCCACTCCGCACCACACTGTATACTTCCTTACAAATATTTAATTTATATTTTAAATGCATTTAAATTACACACTAATTATTTTAAAAAACCGTCTATTTTACAAGAAAATACTGGATGTTTGTTTCCAAGAATAAATAACGTCACCGCGAACGTAGCGTCGTGAAACAGCGAAGGAGAACTGTGAAGAGGTGAATTTCGATCGAGTTTTGTTTAATACAAATTGATTAGAAAATAGTGTTAACATGTAGTCGAAGGTCGAAGAGGTAGTGAACGACGACTCGCCGTGCTGAGACGTACGTCACTGCACAATGGAAACTGTCCAATACTAAGATAATTTACAAATAGAATGATCCCGAGAGTATTTCCGTCCCAACTGGATAGGAATGGAAAGCGGGAAGAGTCCCTGTTTTCCGACCACTACAATGTAATGTTACAGAATGTTTGTATTATTTGGGTCTAAGTAAACCCTAGAATATTGAGTTTCAAGATTATTTTGCGTTTAAAAAGGTATATAGCTTATCAACTGTAGACTTGAACTTGACCTGTGAGAAGGATTTATATTACTGAAGTAACTAGTGTGGCAACCCCTTCCTTCCTCCACACACGCGCACACACCTATATTTTATAATTTCTATTGAATAAAGGTGTGCGATTAATCATAACCACAAAAGTAATATTAAATCTCAAAATCAAGCAGCAGTTATAGTAAAGATTATAAAGAATCAGTGTATGACTTAGTCTTGTACGTAAATAATAAAATTTATCCTAAAAAGTAGCTACTGTATACAAATTATTTTAAAGTATAATTTCGGCGCGTGACGGAAATAGCCTGGAGTTTTGAAGTCAAGCTCCCTTGTGTATGTTAGTGTATTCCTTGTTACTGATAGGTTAGCGTAACTGTAAATGTCGAAACATTTACAACTTTACCCTTATAAAACTATGATTGTAGATGGTTTTTAGCAATAATCAATGAGCAAGGAAAAGACATTAGTTTCATCTAACGGACCATGTAACAGTTGTAGGTCATGTGATCAGGTAGTAAGACAAGAGATCTTGGATCTCAACCCTAATGATTAAAACTGAGTTTTCGTGATTCTAAAAATCAAGATCCCGGTACGAATATAGGTGAAGACCGTGAATGTTGATTTTAGACAAGGATTAGGTGCTTTCGAACGTTTATTTTTATGTAAAGGAAAGGCTTTAGCTAGATGGTACTGCGGTGTTTCTCAATACGTTCAAGTTGTCGTTTTTTATTCAAGTTGGCGTTTTCCGTGAGCAATTCCATATCTATTTACACCATGAGTAATTCTACTCCTGTAGGATAAAAATGTATCATCCTTTTATCACTTCTCGTCCTTCTCATTCAAAGAGAAAGAGTTGGCGCGTGTTCTTGAAATCATGAATGATATACTTTTTGGGGAATTTATTTTTAAAATGCTAAACTTCATTTATTTGTGTAACTTTTCTCCTTCTCTCTATCTTACAAATATCTCCCCCACATTTTTTATAAGGAATCAATAACATTGAACTTCATTGACCTGAGATAATAAAAGTTAACAAGATCAATATTTTCAGTTATCTTCACCCTTCGGTGAAATAGAAAACGTAAAAAAACACCTGAATTTGAAAAGTGTACAATTCTACAGAAGTAAACAATAAATAACGAGAAGACAACTTTCATGAGTAATCAAATCACTCAACAGGAAGCGCTAGACGGCTGTTTTGACCTTCGACCTTTCTCTTTGCCAGCTCCTCTCCCTCTCGTAGATATCCGAACAATGTTGGCTGCCCCCTCAGTACACATAAGTGTAATGTATTTACAAAATCAAGTCTAAAAAAAGCTTTCAAATGCGATAAATGTGATCATGCGGGTTTCCTACGCTCAAGGAAATGAAAAATACTCTGGAAAAGTCAAGGCAAATTGTTTCTTGTCATTGACCTCCGCGATGATGCAAAAACTGAGGAGTCTTTCTTTGCTCCAACTTACTTTGTCACACGAGATTGACGAGATGCTAAAGCAGGTGTTTTCATGAGGACATCTTGCAGTATGTTAAAAATTTTAAAGCACCAAAGAAGTATCATATTTTTAAAAAGGAATTAAAAACGTACTTTTGTTTAAAATAACTAAGAATCCCACCCATGAACCTTTTTATAAATAATATTTTAAGCCTATTTTTTAAGTTACCAACTGGGATGACTCTAAAATTTTAAGATTTTAAAATACAATGTTATTTATAATGATCTTTGTTTTATATTCAAGTGAGCCTAGTTTGTTCTGGTAAAATCGAAAACTTAAACTTTAGGATTGAATGAGGCTGCTGTTTTATAGGAATCGTTGGTGTAAGTTCAGGGAATGTAAATTGAACCTTCACTGTTTCCTTTCAATATTTAGCACTTTGATCTTATTAATTTGCATTAATTAATTATTAACACTACAAACTTAAGTAAATAATTAACTTACATTTAGCACTTGTAAAACAATGCTTATAATAAATTAAACCTGTTTATGCTGGGGTAATATACTTCTGCTTTTATTGGTCTTCCGTCGACGGTGAGGTGAGGAATTCTTATTTCAAAATATGCCGTGAGGTGGTCAGGGAAATGATTTACCAAAATTAAGTAGGATGTATTAATTAAATATTCAGTATTAATATTTTTTGAGTGTAACTAATGCATTTTCAGAAATCACAAATTCTCAACTCTCTACTTTTTTGGTACACTTGTTTGTTTATCTATCTGCCTGTCACTGTAGTTTTTCACCGAGATTAACGTATCAAAGTGAAATTTTACGTAGTGTAAACCTTGCAAACCGTACATTGTATTGTAACAATCAGAACTCGGAGAAGGATGTGGGGATATTTCCCGAAATGTACGGTAGTTTCTGACCAATATTCGACCAATATTTCTAAAAACAAAAACACACAACACAATTCTCACAAAAACACGTTTAATTGTCAAACGAGTTTCGACGACAAAGTCGTCATTTTCAGTGACATTGAGCTCCAACTAAATTATAATAAACAAGAAGGCTCCGCCCCTTCTCGCTTCGCTCGGCAACCCCCGCGGTGACTCGCGTCGAAGCAAATGCAAACAGTAGGCCAGTCATATAGTACATTAAAATCGCAAACTAACGGCTAGTTCAGATTTTTTAATATGTTGTTAGGACCACTACCAGTAGTGTATATCCAAGTTTGCAGCTTCGAAAGACCGCGAAATTTTCGCACTTTTATCAGTTTTTCCACTACATCTCATAAACTATGAGTTTTTTCATGAAACATGTTATTTACATTTTTAAAGTAGATTAAATTTGCTTCAATTTGAGACTAGAACCAGCTCTGTAGCGCAAAGATCAGACCTAAAACAGCCCTCAAAAATTGGCAATATTTTTGCAAAAAAATGTAATTTTAAAATTTGGTCAACTTTCGACCCCGAAATCGGGGAAAATACTCATTTTAAGGGGTAAATCACAATGAAATATGTTCTAGCGAATGTTAGTAGCTTTAATTTAAGCACAAAACGACGTCTGTAGGTCTAACAGTTTCCTCACAATGCTTAAAAATCAAAAAATGGAAAACTGCATTTTTCGCAAATTGGCTCTGATGAGTTCTCACGATGTATTTTGAAAGGAAAACTATGTACATCAGCAAGAAATATATATCTACTAGTCTATTAATAATGTATGTACAATGTAATTAATTCAAAATATTTTTGTATACATCTATATGCATATTTACGCGAGATATTGTTGGGTTGGAATAGTTCATCTTGTCCGCTTCGTGGGTGGTTCGAAATCGACAGATTCATCTTGAAAAATAGGTAGTGGATTGTAGACGTCGTCTTTCCTCCTTCAGCAATCTGAATTACTGCGACGTTTTATCAAGAGACGCCGGAGCAAAATTTGCAAAGTTCTGAGCATTTGTGGCCTGCTTTTAGGCAGAAACAGCCGCCTCCGCTACAGCCTTTCTTGCACCCGCATGATAGAAACTTCGGAAGGGAGCTGGATTCCACTTCACTCATCATTGTTGTTGGAATGAGCCCCTGATCTGCCTTCTTCCATTCCTATTGAGAGGCATCTTTTTCCACCCCCAAACCACTTCTGAACTTGGTGGTAAGTTCTGTAGGCGTGGAATGTTGCACCATCTTTCGTTGGAGGCAAACAGGCGAGTCAATTTTAGCAGTGGCTGCTGTTATCACAAACATTTTATAGCGCAGTCTCTGGGGGGTATCTTCAGTGTAGATTCCTACATACAGTGCTAAAAGGCACTTCACTCTGGCATCTGCGATGGCTTGGTGGGTTGAAGTAGGTTGGAGGAACACTTCAGCTGTGGTGATGAGTTGAGGGTATTTCTGGATGGCGCTCCACAGTTTGTTCTTTTCATACCAGAAAAGGGCAGAGATGGTGTCACACCCAGTGAAGGCATGGAGAAACAACTCGAATCCTGGGGGGGGGGGGACTTCCAAATGTCCACAATTAAATGAGGTTGACGAATATTGTAAGGGGCCAGAGTCAGCTCCGCCACTTTTCTGAAAACAAGTTCTTCACAATTGATCCCAAACCATTAAGAAGGACGAGGAGGTCCACATCTTCTCCAATGATTAGCACTGACTGAAAAGAGGTGCTCTTGTCAAGTCCACCTTGACAATATCACTGTCAGCATCCTCCACTGCCTGATTCGTTTCAATTCCCTGGCTTTGGAAGGCGGAGCATATCAAAGCAATTAGTCTTCGTTTGTTGCTGTCGTTCGCCAGCAACTTCTCCTGGGCCATTTTTATGATAGTTGACTCTTCAAAGATGACTTCGTTGCACTGCAGAGAACCATAGCTCCTTACGCGTTCGGCAATTCTTGTGTTCTTCTCTGCCCCATCCTCAGGATATCCGTCGAAGACTACAGCAACGTTCCGTCCGAACTGATTGAAGGTGCAGCTGACGTACCCTGCGATAATAGCCCGCACAGAGTCATTACGATGCCATATCACCTTATGCAGTAAATAACCCCCATCTATCACAACAAACGTGTTGGCTCCTACTGAGATGTTTTGAGGGAGAGGAGTGAAAGGTGAATAGAACTTTGATTTTATTCCTTTGCGCATACCCTTTTCTGTGAATAATGCCATGGGGTATGGAGCCAACTCGTGCTTGAAAAGTTCCTTTAACTCTTTGTCCAACTGCTTGATGATACACAAATGCTTCAAGATGGTCGTCAGTGGCTCTACATTCACACGTTTGACTCTTTTACTTTGATGGAAGTGCTCATTGATGCCAAAGTTCGCACTTTGTCTTTTCGCTTGAAGGAAACCTTTCCAAATAAGTTGCCAGTGATTTGCATGGCACCTTCTATTCCCATTTCTCACTTGAATTAAAAAACGAATTCCGCGTTTTTTCACAACTACAACTGTACCTTCCTCGAGTGTATTGCAACAAATAAAACAACATCCCGGTGAAGTCGACATTATTTCGTTTAGCGCGCGACGAGTAATAGAAACTAAACTGAGAATGAGAACCCTATTTGTGACCGAAGGACTGTTAGAGGGGAAGGGAGGGAATACCTGCCTGCCTACCTTTTCAGTTATACGGGAAAGAGCGCCGAGCTCCCCTTCTATTCGTCCTTACCTCATCACTTCCTTTTCAAAGGCGTAGGTCCTTGACCGAGCTTTCACACATTTTATTTACATTGATAAATGATCTATATAGGTTTTTTCTAGATTTGTGATTTTTGATTAAACAGTCCAGAGGGATGCGGGAGCTGCAGTTTTCTTTTTTTTAATCACATTCAACTAACGAAAGACACATTTGAAGAATTTCACCTGTGCTTAAGTTAAATAACCCTCAAACCACCGTAAGAACTCAACAGAGCCAATTTGCGAAAAATTCAGTTTTTCCATTTTTGGGATTTTTAAGCATTGTGCAGAAACTGTTAGACCTACAGTCGTCGTTTTGTGCTGAATCTGACGATTTCGAATCACCCACGAAGCGGGCAAAATGAACTATTGCAACCCAACAATATCTCTCGTAAATATGCATATAGATATATAAAAAAATCTTTTGAATTAAATACATTGTAAATACATTATTAATAGACTAAATATATATTTCTGGCTGATGTACATGATTTTCCTTTCAAAATACATCGTGAGAACTCATCAGAGCCAATTTGCGAAAAATTCAGTTTTCCCATTTTTTGATTTTTAAGCGTTGTGAGGAAACTGTTAGACCTACAGACGTCGTTTTGTGTTTAAATTATAGCTAATAACATTCGCTACAACATCTTTCCCTATGATTTACCTCTTAAAATGAGTATTTTCAACGATTTCGGGGTCGAAAGTTGACCAAATTTGAAAATTACACTTTTTTGCTAAAATATTGCCAATTTTGGAGGGCTGTATTGGGTCTGATCTCTGTGCTACAGAGCTGGTTCTGGTCTCAAATTGTAAAAAATTTAATCTACTTTAAAAACGTAAATAACATCTTTTATGAAAAAAACGCATAGTTTAGGAGATATAGTGGAAAAACTGAAAAAAGTGCGAAAATTTCGCGGTTTTTCGCGTGCTACGAAGTTAGCACAGGTCTTTCGAAGCTGCAAACTTGGATATACTCTACTGGTAGTGGTTAAAAACATATTAAAAAATCAGAACTAGCCGTTAGTTTGCGATTTTAGCGATTTCTATTGTACTATTTGACTGGACTACAGGTTATTTTATGTAAATAGGCTTTACTATTAAATTCTAATATTTCTTATTTATTTTAATTAGGATGTAACATAGTGGATTCTTATTTTTAAGTTACTTAATTTATTAAGGGTTTATTCTCTAGTTTTAAGGAAAGTACAGTATAACAATAAACATTTTTACTACATTTTCACCCCTTAGCAGCACACGTCAAAATACCGCCCTATGATACTTTTTTTATGTATGTTGTACACATTTTTAGCTCCCTAACTTCAAGGAAAATATAAAAATTAATTTTCATTGTTTTAGGGGTTGTTATCACATTTTCACCCCTTAGGAGCACGTGACAAAATGCAACTATAGTTTACTTTTTCTATGTATCTTGTAAGAAATAAATGTACAAAATTTCAGCTGTCTAGCTTTAAGGAAAGTTTAACAATTAATATTTATTGTTTGAGGGGTTGTTTTAACCCTTTTATCAAAATGAATTCTAGCCTATGCTACTCAATGATAGTGTAGCTTTTATTAGTAAAACTATTTTTTTCAATCGGTTCAGTAGTTCCAGAGATTACTCCCTACTTACAAACAAATAAACAAACAAATTTTACCTCTTTATAATATTAATATTATTAATAATAACTTCAAAACTAAGATGTTAAATAATGTTAAATGTTCAAATTAAATGATTTTGCGGGTTAGAATGTTGATCTAAATTTTGTAAAACCATTGCAGAAAAATGTTGCAACAATGTTCTAGCTAAAAGGAAATATTCATACCATTAAACTAATTAAGTGGAATGGTTAAAAAACATGTTTTTTACTTGAGTAAGTACAGAATAAAAAACCTTTCCGCTCGGCCTACAGGTTAAGTCCGTTAAGTTATCCATTTACTGCCATAAGCTACAACACTAACAAATTTATTTGCCACTTTTGAGCTAAGAACTGTAATTATAAAAAAAAAGCTTATGTTTTTTTACTTCCAACCAATATTTTTTCACCAGTTGCGCTAATGGTGGTAGCTATAAAAATAAGTTTCAGACGTAATATTTTTGATAATATTTAGAACATTTACAACAATTTTTGATCTGGCTCAATATTGTGTTTATTAAGTTAATAATGCTTTTTTGTTCCACGACCTCATTTTGGTAACATTGGTTAGGATTAAGGACTCCTTCACACGAAGCCACTTCGTTGTGCCACTAAGAAGCGCTTCCGTTGACTAAAGTTAGAAATATGTGGAAAGTTTCACACACAGCCAATAAATTAGAAGCGCCATTGCCTGTTAGGAATTTGATTTCGCCACAGATCTCTGCGATTAAAAGAAGCGCTGCTGCTATCGAAACAGTTTTAAATGGTATGTTTCACACGTCGCCACTATTCCCCCCATTTTAGTGGCTCGTAAAGAAGCGCTGCTACGCGCCACCGGTAATGCACGCAGTCTTTTGTAGAGCTAGTGAATTTATTTAGCATGGCAACGGGAAGCGCAACTTCGGATGTAGATGCGCTACAACGTAGAAGCGCCACAACGCCAGCTACTGAGAAGCGCTACTAAAGTGGCTACGTGTGAAAGGAGAACGAACCACTGAGAGGCGCTGCTAAGTGGCTTCGTGTGAATGTGGTTTAATGGTAGTAAAAAATATTGAATAGGTACATAAGTTTTAGAAAATTTTTAGGAAGTTTACAATAATTTTGAACGTATTTGATCCGTGCCTACTAATGGAGTTAACGATTGTTGTTTGTTATTCAACCTCTATTTTTCCCACAACTTGGGCTAATGGATAAAGTTTAAAAAAAACATTTTAACCAGCATTCGGGATACTACTCTTAGGAGATACAGTAACTTTTAACAAATAAAACATTTCTATATTACATGAATTTTTAAATTTTGCTTTTTTTCCTTTTTTTTTTTTAGTTTTTGTTTCAATTTCCTTGGTCCGATTTTGCCCATTAACAAATTGTACCGTGATTTTTCATATATGGCATATGTTTCAGTGTTGAAGTCCAATTTTGTAAGTCATGTTTTTAATTTTTTTGTGTGTTCCATCTAACATTCAGTAGTACTGTATTCTCGGCAGTAAATAGGTAAGCCTATATAAGCACTGATTTCATGCGTAGCCTACGGGTGTTACAGTAGTCTAATTAATAAGTTACTTTTTGTTAACAAAATGGTTCTTTTTTATTTACTGCCTTTCAAAGTAGAGAATGGAAAATATTTTCACAGGAAGAATTTAAGTTCAGTATTATAAATCATGTTTTTTTAGAAAAGCAGATTTTTTAAAGTTATGTGACACGTTCTCCCCACGTGTAGTCAAGGAATGTACAAATGAGTACATTTCGGGTTAAAATGAATACAGTTGGTGATTGAATGCCTTGTGGTAAACGAGATCGGATCAAGTTTACATTTAAATGTTTCGCTAAACTCGCTACAATTTCTCATTAATAGTACAAGGCAGACATGCCATAATGTAATCTAATTTCTGTTGGAAAGCTACCAAATAGTTTGATATATTAAATTGATAACTGGCCAAAAGCAGCCTTGCTGAAAACATCTAGTACATTTTAAAATAGCAGAATTTCGACCTAACGCACTGATATGTTCGCCCGTAAGTTTGCCAAAGAACCGCTTTATTGGTTGAAAGAAATACGTGAATCACTCATTCATTACAGTTTAATCAAGATCGTTTATTTTTTAAAGCTGCAAATATAATAATAGTTAAAAACTCCTGGAACTCCAGTCTCGTATTTAACTGTATGTATCGCTGTCTTGGAGCTCTTTTATTTGCTTCCCTTTGGTGATGAAATTCTAGATAAAGAACTGAAATTTGGTTGAAAACGTATTTGTTTTAGGAAACGTAGAAAGTAATAACAGCGAAGGGTTTTGCTAGACCCATAAAAAAACTGGTTTAATTTAGTTTGGTTTCGTTGAATAATTCTCTTATGGCTCGGCTCCCTAAATTCAGAACGGCGAAGTTGGGTACCAATTTCAATGTTAAATAACCTAAACATACCTTCACTATTAAGCATATTTTTGTTAAAAACGAAAGTTGTATTTTTTCCTTAAAGTAAAATAGATTGTGGGTGTTGATTGCTAAGGTTTTTTGCAATATCTCTTTTTGCAACTGAGTAAAAAATTAATAAAGTTTACTATTTATATCATACGTTTATGGAAACAATAAAACGGGTTTTGACAATTTATTCATCAATCAACATCCGCATATAACAGTAGGGCCTACTTCAAAATGAAGCCAAATTTTTAATTTTTAAGTTATTTAGCTACGGATAACGTAATTCAAATTAATAAATTTGTGTTTCTTACCGTCATCGTTATCCAATTCTTACGTTAAGAAACGTGCTACAGCTGTTTCAGGATTAATCGCATTTTCAAACAACAAGTTTGGCCAACAAGTTGTAAATATGTCGGACGTTTTGTGTATTTGTGTGTGCTGTTTTATTTT
>JAGFPH010002094.1:78145-96352 GCA_018207615.1 Philaenus spumarius | reverse complement strand
AACCTTACCTTTACATTTAAAAAATAATAGTTCATTCCAATATGGCGGATCCAAGATGGCGGCCAAAAATGTAAACCTCATCAAAAGAAAGTATAAACTAATCAATGATGTTCGGCGGTGGTTGGGAGTCGATATCTTAAGAAATGCGGAAAAAATTAGGGGGGGGGGCATTTAAAACTCACCCTGTATATATAATAAAGGTATAGGATTAATAATAATCCTAAAGCTAAGATGGTAAATGTCCAAATCAAATTATTTCAGATATTTTATAACAATAGTTATAATAAAGGTTAACAGAACCAGCAAGACTCAGGTCTACTCTTTAATCAAAACTACAAAAAGTGAGTAGGCCCTACCTAAAAGTTAGAAATTAAATAATTGCTTCAAAGTTTGAAATCAGCTGTTACTGGAAATATTACAGCAAACAGCTGATTACTGTATGAATAATAAACATATTTGTTTACTATTTAGTATGGCGTTTCCCATTGCCGCAAAATATTTAGTATATTTTTGTTTGTTTTTATCTTCAATGGATGCTGCTGTTTTTCAAAAAGTACATACAAACACGCTTGTATTCAAATGAAAGTTTGTGTCAAAATTTTAAAGCAATCGGTGAATAACTTTAGGAGATTATTGATTTTGAACAAACACAAATTTACATTTTTATTTATATAGATTTTATGGTTTATAATGATGTTCTTTATCATTTCCTGTATCTTTTGCTATGTCTTAATAATGTGCTGGGAATAAAAATGTTCAGTCCCTTTCTTCTTATATGAAAATGAAATGATTTGTGATCTGGAAAAACAACATGATGCTCAAAAGCACAACTTTAATGAATCTCTAGAATTACAAATCCAGCTTGATAGTGAATTAAGGAATGGTATTGTAACTTTAGAACAGGAGAATTATTAATTGAAGATATAAATTATGTACTTGAATATTGAAGTTGCTAGAAGTTGTGAATTAATTATAATATTTTAAGAGCACCCATTTTATAACTTGAGGAATATTTAAATTGTGAAATCAATATTGAGTAAACCTAGGCCATCTGTATTGTTGGTTTTAAGCTTTAATAACTAAATTAAGCCTGTATTTGATGAAGCTTAATGCAATGTTTGTTCATGTGCTGAAGAACCAATAAATGTTCTGTTTTATCTTAGACATATGTTAATCTTTTGGATAGAGCTTTGTTCTACCGGCAAAATTTTTTTTTAATATTTAGTTTTTAAGGTGCGTAATTTTGTAAATAAATAGTATTAAAAACTATAATTTGAAAAACTAAACAAATTTTATTTATATTTCCCACTGAAATTACTATTTCGAGTATTGGCTTTCCCAATATAATCTGTAGTTCTTATCAAAATAAATTGTGTATTAGCTGTTACTATCAATTTAGGACAAATGTTGTTTGCAGTGTGTAATTGACTTATTAACTTGAAGAGTTGTCATGTGTCAATAAAAGCATAGTATGAACAATTTATTGTGAGAATGAAAAGGTTTGATGATTGATTACCCATCCATCCACAACATAGTGTGAAAACTTATATAAATTTATGACTGAATGTTTTATTTATTTGAGGAGGAAATAGATTGAATTCACTGGAAAACTGGTCAAATGATTATTAGTATTTGTTAATTTTTGCTTTTATGGAAAAATGCCTGACTAGACAAACCTTTTTTGTTGATTTAAAAACAGCAGATTTTATAGAAGGAATGGTAGATCTATCCTAAACCTGATCCTGTTTTATTTTTATAGAAAGATTTTTTGTGAGAAATTCACAAAAAACTTTAATCTTAAATTTGTTGGGCAAATATTTTAATTTATAAGGCGTTTTTATTTACTATTTATTGTCTTATTACCACTTTGAAACATCATATTTTTATCAAAAAAAAAAAAAGAAAAAAAAAGAAGCATACCTCCCAAATCAAACTAAAATTAATATACATTATGACAAATGATTTTAAAACCCATAATTAACTCGGGGATTAAGGTTGGGGTAATTGTTTCTGTAATGTGGCAACATTGTTTCTGAACTCCGCCAACAGATGACTCAGGCCAATGGCAGTGATGAAGTTTATAATTGTCATAAACTTACATGTTATTTAATGCTTTACTCACTGTATTTCATTCCATCACTCGTTAATTTTGGTTTGGATTCTGTCTCGTCATTACCTTAACCAATAAGACTCAGCCCATCATGCACAGTCTGCCGGTCTTACAATATCTGGCCAAGTAACTCTTGTATTATATGTATAATTTTTAAGTTTTAGAAACCACAATTTAACTTGTACATAACATCACTCTTTAATGTATGTAAATACTGTTAATTAGATTCTGAGGTAACACTCGTCTCAAAGTGTTACTGTGTTTGTAACTGTCAGAGGACTAATAGGCAGACACCAGAGTAATCCTAAATGTTCATATTTTTGTAATCGGATGTTCAAATCATTTAAAAAAACTTTAGGCTATTATTTTTCCTTTTGTGTTTTTCCCCTTCATAATGAAGTTTAATTCCAATTTATAACAACTTACAGTAACATTTTAAGTTGTATTTCATATATTACATCTTATACATTTTCATAATTACAACCTCGGCTGCAGTAAATATCCTCTTTCTGTCCAATGGTAACAGTTCGAAAACTAATGGACGGCCTATTAAAAGTGAAGAACAAAAATAGGTCTATTCGGCTATATTCAAACAGCAATTTAGAAAGCCTTGGTTGGCGTCAAGTCAAACTCGCTTATACAAATTTTGGCAAAACTTCCTTCTCTCCCAATTAATTCAAGATGTTTTTACAAGACTAAATGATAAATTTCTCATTGAAATCAAGGTCTGAATTTGCCATTTTATTTGTTGTTTACTGTACGATTTGATAAGGAATTGGTTACTCGAATGTGGGAATGTATAGTGTAAAATAAGAGACTACTATCTCCTCTAAATTGTTCAGGGACTTTTACTTAACATTGTAGCTCTTTTGGAAGGTGTCATAAAACTTTGCTGAAACTTTTTTTTAAATATGAGGAAGACGAAAATAAACTAAAATAATTATTAGAAACCAAGCAGAAAGTGCAAATGGCCTTAAGAGAGGCAAACATTGAAAATCCGAGGATAAAGATTTGTAAGGAGCGGGAAGAAAAAGTGAAAGTTGTAATAACCAAAGTAGGCCTACTGTATGTATATATTAAGAGTAATCAATACCGGTTGTGTAATTATTGTTTTACAGAATCCATTTGTTCAAAAGTTATAAAAATGCCTGAAAAATTATTTTTGGTCTCGTCATATATCTTGATGGATGACTAGAAACTGCGAACAAGTCAAGGTGGGAAATGCGAGATAGGTGAAAATCCCTAAAACCACCGAGTTTTGCAAACAATCTGAACTTTTATGACTTTTGTTACCGGTACTGTCATCACTTAGTATTAACTTTATTTTAATTTGTTTAATTGACTGAATGAAGAATTGTTTGAAAATAAAGTAATAACAACAAAGTTTATGTAAGGAATAGAGTTATAAGAATGATATCATTTTACCGTTATTTAGTTCATGCTAAATAACAAGTATATTTATCTTTAAGTTTTGTTTAGGTTCGTTGTTTTTCAATATTTAATTTGCAATACTTTCGTTGCCTTATGTTTATTTCTACTACTGTCACATAACACTTCTCTTAAAAGTTGTATGCTTTTGCAACGTGTTCTGTTCTGAACTGGTTCAAATTAGATTAACGTAAGGCTTAGGCAGTTGAGGAAGGGCCATACATTAATAATCTAAAGTACTTAAATTATTTTTTACTAAAAGTGGAAACGGGTAACTTTTTTATCGGATTGATGGATAGAGAGAACGGTTGAAAAGTGCAGGCAATTTTACAGTACCAAAACCTTTTAAAACATAGTTTATGAAGACATTCATTGGGCAAACTCACACACTTTAATAATTAGGAAAATCATATAATAGTTTTCAAAGTTAAATAAAAGTACACTGGTACTTTATCATTAGTATATATATTTTGTTCTTTAAACTTAAATTTTGTTTTCTTTTTTTTTTTTAACGTCCTGCTGTTTTGCACTTAAGGCTAATGAAGACAGGACCTACAGTTTTACGTGGAATCCGAACCACAGCCAATGATGTCTGTTTAGACAACCATTTAAAAAATTATTCGGGGTCAATGGGAATTGAACCCGGAACTTTTCCATTGATGGTTGCCATGACGATTGATAAAGCTTTGACGCCTTAACAAACACGGCCATCGTGCCTAAAAAAAAAATTGGTTTTGTCTTAAAGTTAATTACATTTTTCAACCTTAGGATAACAACAGACGAGACACTGAGTATCGTGCTAGCAGGCTCTATGGTGTCTCTCCCCGCGAAAAGCTGGGACAGTGTACGGAATTCCGCGAGGCCATTCATTTGAGTTGTGACTATCAGACGAGACAGTAGTAGCGCGCCACCATTTAAAAATTTGTAAATTGTTCAAGTCTTACAATATTTATTTTAATTAGGCCTATCATTTATATTTTTACAAATTTACGGCAGTTATTAATTGGTATTTAATATTTTTAAAATGTCAGTAGAAAATTTTGTCACTGAGTCATTTATAGAAATTATTCGCAATCAACCTTGTTTGTGGGACAAAACTATATACCCCTACTGACAGGAACTATAAACATTCTGAATGTTTTGAAAATAAATAGAAGGTGGCTGAGACGTCAGAGACACTGGTGTCTCTGCAGTGTCTGAGCCGGCTACCGATCATAGACACCGACCGTTAGCAGTGTACCGTACCCGCTACTGTTACTGCTTTACTACCTTGTAAAATGTAAAACAGTCTGTTTGGTAAATGCCTCATGGTACTAGAAACGTTCATGAATTCTTTGTTGAAACCTCTAAGTCTTTGAATTTATGTAGAGTACTAAACAGCACAATGTGTTAAAAATAATTAACCAAACATATTTTTCTGTCATCTTTCCCGAATTAGGTTTAGAAATATTTTGGATTGAATCCTTATAAAAATTTATTTATTTTTGTTTAGGCTAGAAAATTGGAAGAACACAGGCGAAAATACGAGAGAAAACGTGCAGAAAAAGAATTGCGTGAGAAACAAGAAAGGATTCGTAGAGCTAAAGAGGAACATGCCAAGGCTGCTGCTGCGAACGCTGCTCAAGGGAATTCTGACAATGCAAATGGTGGCGATGGTGGATTTTCTGGTCTATTTAATGATCCTGAGCTTCTGTCTGCTTTGTCGGTAAATATTTTGTACACTTTAAAATTTAGAATTAAACTTTAGTTTAGTTAGTGATAGTTTGTTGTACCAAAGCTTTTCTCAAGGGTAACATTTTTTTTAAGTAGTTTGTGGTAAAATGGGAAACATAAAGAATTTCAAAATAATTATGTGCTTTTATGCACACTATGGTATGGTTTTACTTCTCCACTGGCCAATCTTCCCTCAAAGGCTTCAATTACTTCTTCAGGAGTATTCTTAAATATTATTACTTCACATGAGATGGTCTTGACCACAATGCTTCCACAGTTATCTGATGTTTTTACATTATTCCGCATTATAGAAATAATCTTTTGTAGTTTGATCTTTCTGTGTTTTTAGTTTGTCTAGTATTTGTTATGTAGGCCACAACTTTAATTTCATCTTTCAATTGAGTTAATTAGTAATTTTTCAGCACCTTAACAGAATGAATAAGTACAACTTTAACTCGTAGTTGTTGGCTTAATGTTTTGTCCAATGTCTGGCATTCACATTCTCATAGTCTGTGCCTTTCATTGTCTGTCCTCCTGGTGTTTCCATAAAGCCTTGGCTACGATACAAGCGGTGAACGGCAGGCAGCAGTAGCAAGTGCAAGCGGCGCACGAAAATTATCTAACTGATGGTATTTCCTCGTTAAACACGGTTGGCTGTCTTTGATGCTAGCGGCAGATGTGCGTTGCCATAACGCTCGCCGCAGGGTGCCGCTCAGGATCAAATCAGTTAGATAATTTTTCGACTGCCGCCCGACGCTCATGGGTTTCTTTACTTTCAACAAACATATTACATTGTTTAAAAAGGCAAAATTAAGTATTTTTGATATGTATACGTTCATGGCATACTAACGACCACTTATATACAAAATTTCAAGAAAATCCGACGGTAAACAAAAAGATGCTAATTTTTGCGAGTATATTTTCGGAATTTCGTATTCAGTTCAAGAGTTTATTTATTCTTTAAACACCATGAATTATGGATTAAACAACACTACGGATTAAAACTTTCTGTTATGGGACTACTTACGATTGTTATTTTCACAGGAAGCATATATTTTTAAATTACTCCCTCCCCGGGTTACACCTAAGCTTACGTTAAAATCCAAATTTCAAGAAAATCCGACTGTAAACAAAAAAGGTTCTAAATTGTGCGGTTATAATTTTGGAATTTGGCATTCTGTTCAAGAGTTTATTTATTTTTTAAACCTCATGAAGGATTTAAACTTTCTGTTGTGGGACGGTTTAACATTGTTATTTTCACAGGAAGTATATATTTTTAAAATACTCTCTACCAGGGTTACACCTGAATCTCTGGACAAAAGTAAAAATATCACTTAAGTCTACGGTTAAAGATATAGTAGTCCTATATTGTGATTTTCCTATAAATACTGGTCTCTCTCTAAGTATTTCCGTCAGCACTAGCTCCTCATGTGACATCATCTCGTTGACTGTGGGAATGTTGTCGTTTGTATCGTAGCCACATCCGCCGCTCAGGTAACGCCGCTTGCATTTGCTAGTAACGCTCGCCGCTCACCGCTTGTATTGTAACCGAGGCCTTACTTATACATAGTACTGCATCCTCTATTATCTGGAAGTATGCATGATATGCCTTAAAACTTTCATATCCTGAAAGTACTTGCGTGAAGTAATATTTTACCTCACTGTTCTTCTTCTCAATCCACTTCTTAAGCTCGAGGAAGTAATACATGTGAGTTTCAGGGATTTAATAACGTAATAAAGGGTGTAACGAAAAGGGAGGAGCATAGTAAATTTTAGATGAATTAGGCTAAATTAAAAAATAACATTTATGTAAAAAATTAATAAACATAGAAATCCAAAGGGGAATGCAGACAAGTTTATTTTTATAATAATTCATTCATAAAACAGTGTTTAATAAATAAAAAATCATAAGTTTAAGAGACAAAGAATTTAGATATGCTTTTAAATATAAAGAGATTACGTCATCAGAATATAGCCTTCACAACGGATGCAGTTTATTATAAAACAGACATTAGCCTCGGAACAGGTATGAAATGAAGCAGAATCAAACAAGAAGACGTTCATGATTGGTGGAAATAAATCGTGTGAGATTACGTCATCATGCGCATGAGATCGTCCAACCAAAGCAAGCCACTCTCTCTCACTTGTTGCTGAGTCGTCGCACTGATCAGACGTATTGATGATGTGCTAGTAAAATGTTTTAATATATACAAAGTTTGCGGTATTTCCAAGGGAAATACAATCAAAACATGTTTAATCAATAGTAGAGACAGTGATTTTACAGAAAAGTGTTAAATGGTGAAAATCGTACGATTCTAAATCGATTGGATCGTACGATTGGTGAAAAGTAATCGACTCCATAAATTTTGAGAAGGTGCGGGGTTGTAGACAATCTAGTAATGGCCGACAAGCGTGGGTGATTTGTACATAATGAACAAGTGCTTTCGGGGTAAACTATGTCTAAAAAACTAAAAGAAATAACTTCAGTGATTTAACGAGGCTAGACTTTAATGAACTATAAACTTTTTTCAGGGGGATTTTTTAAAATAATAAATAAAACTAACGTAAATTTATTTTTTTTTTGTAAGTTTTTAAAAGTGCACTACAAAATCAAAAAACATATGTAAGTAGACAAATTCAATAAGTAATAATAATAAAGAGAGTCTGCATTCATAAAGGTAAGCAATAGAATGTTAAATTTTGTATGTTAGAAATAAGATTTGTTGGATGAGTGAGTGTGTGGTCGTTTTTATTAAATCTCAAAATATGGTTTGCCAAGGTTTTCATTTTTGTGTTGTAAATTTAACAATTTTAAGTATGGAAGAGTATATTTAAAGTGCCAACTATTATGTTTCGTTGATTTGAGTCCTTTCCCTTCCTGGTAAAGTACTTCATGGTAAGAATGAACCTAGTTAAGAAAGTAGAGTCAGTGTAGTTTTAAGATGAGACAAAATGGTGTCGGTTGGTAGCCGCAGTAGTGCATCTTGGCGGTGAGATCTCTGTGTGTAGAAACACAGATGTCATACTTCTAAGGCAAACTGCCCCGTAGCTATCTACTGTTCGCACAGATGTTGAAGCAAACATATATGTAACAAAGATTTGATCGTCAGCTGTGACAAACACAGATCTGACGAAGCTATAACCTATTTTCAATTTTGGGGTTATGTTTGATTGTTTTTGTTATGGTTAAGGGAATAAAGATTCATTGAATTAATAAAGTAATTAATAAAAATAGTAAGTTATATAAATTGAAGATATGAAAGCATAAGTAATTGTTACATAGAAAAAGGTTATTTTTTTTATAAACACAACTTAAAGAAAACTTGTAAAAATTTCATTATTTTTATTTTTTTTATTATTAATAAATTTTGTTTTGTAAACGGCTAGCAGAAGAGGATTGATGCCGTTTTCATTTTCATCTCTATTCTATATTTCTTGTCCCCCTGAATAAGTAATATGGTAAACATTTTCTTAAACACTGATCCGTCAGAATTTTTATGGGTAGAGTTTAGTGTTTCATATAATACACAAATAAATATACTTTTTAATATAAAGTAATTTTTGTATTAATATGTTAGTAATTAGTAAAGTTTTTTCTTTATAGTTTACCTGAAGAAATAGGATGATAAATTAGAGCCTATGTCATACTATATGTTTCAACATTGAAATAAAAATAAAGTGTTAGTTTCTGAGACGATAAAATGTAAGTTGTTTTCGTTTGAAAACTATAAACCTGTCCAATTGTGACAGAATTATCTGTACCCATTATTAGTTTCTGAGATTAATCACAAACTTTAGCTGTTTATAATGTTAATGTAATATAAATTCTTTAACTTCTTGAATTTACCAGCAACCTGGTTGTCTAAAGTTATTACTTTATACATTTTTTTTGCAGGACCCGGAGGTTAGTGCCGCATTGCAGGATATTTATAAAAATCCTGCAAATTTTATAAAATATCAAGATAATCCTAAAATATCAGCAGTTATAAACAAAATGGCTGGTAAATATTCTGGTCTTGGAGGTATGGGAGGGGGATTTCCACAATTCAACTTCGGAGCTGGCGGCCCTCCTCCATCTGCTCCTGGAGGAGATGATGTGGGTCTAGATTAAACTGTAAGTATTTTACAAAACCAATTAGACACAGATTTGTTACTTTATAAAATTGATTGCAAGTTGAGAAGATTTTTAATTCTAGAACTGGCAACATCATATGTTGAGCATTTGGACATGAACTTTTCATAATCAATATAACAAAGAGATTACTTGTTTATTATAGTTAAATTTGATATCTATAGAAAGAAAAATGTTTGATTTTTATTTTAAGGATGTTTTACTCTAGATTATTATGTTTCGGTGTGTACACACTTGCACACCACGAAATGTGCACGCTGCTCGCCTTTGATTCATTGAAAATGTTAATTTCAACGAACCTCCGGCAATCCATAGGAAACTACGAACATTCAGTATTCATTTTGCAGTGAAGTTCAAAATATTATGCTTAATTTTGTTAGCGGGCTTGTAGTAGGAACGTAAAATCTGGTGTTTTCTGAAAAACATTTTTGAAATTTATATATATTTTATACACTTCTACTTAGAACTAAATTACAAAACTTTTGAATAAGTATTTTGAAAATAATTTAAACTATTTTTTATGTAGCCCTGAAGTTGAATTTTTTCTGTTATTGGACATTTTTTGCTTCGTGTGGTAATAACTTTTAAAATTTTACATCAATCAATTTTTTAGTTGTATATATGAATAAAACCTTCTATAAAAAAGCTATTGAATACTTTTGGATTATGATATAATTACTATATTTGGCGAAGATATTTTTTTTGTACACTTGTCTACAGATATATCCAAGCCCATGGATATTTCTTGCCAAGAATCTGCTATCATTTTTTTTAAATGACTTATGTATAGGATCCCAAAAAATGGATTGGCTTCTGTAGGAATCTATTAATTTCATTAAATTTGCTTTTGAACAACCCATATTTAATCACTGGAAAATTAATATCTTGAAAAACAATATCACGTGCACGCTAAAAACGATAAAACGAAATATGAACAGCAAATATTCAAAGTGTTTGTAAAAAAAAACAACAGGAGAAGGAGCGGCGCGTGCTAGTGTGTACGCACCTTTATTTAACTGTACTTCTGTGCGTTTAGTTTTGTGATTGAATTAAATTAAGACATGCTATTTTTGCCAAAATTATAGTATTGTAGAGACAGGACTTGAAAGTTGTAGTAGGTGGTAAAATTAGATTCACAAAGTAATTTTTACAAAATAGTACTAGATTTCTGTAGTAAATAGTTTTGTACATCATTTTATATATATGATGGAACCTTGAAAAAATGAATTCGTTGATATATCAAACTTTTGCCTTTTCCCTTCAGCTTTAAATAACCCTCAAAGTTAATGTTACTTCTATAAGCCTAATATTTTAAAGAACGAACCTTGATCAGACTAATTTGTTAGTTTCTTGTTGCACTGGTGTAACTCGAAAGTAGGCGCTAGAAATTGTCTTTATTTTGTTAAAGATTTATGCTCTCCAGGAACTCAACCTTGCTATCTCAAATCATCCAGGTACCACTACACATATTTACATTAATTTATGTACAGTAATAATTAATTCCGAAACAGATGTTTCAATAATAGGCTTATTCTAAGCTTTGATTTCGACCATTCATTTATTATTTCAATTCTTCCATAAAATAATTGTTTTGTCTATACATAAATTACATAAGTTATTTTTATCTTTTTGAAGTTATACTTCTTTGCGCCCATTGTAATCGGGATCGGGTGTCGGTCGAGAAACCGCGCCACGCGTTAGGAGTAAAATCCGGAAAGTGCCTTTTTATACCTTTTCTCTACAAGAGATACCTCAAGAGTCTCGGTGGGTGAGTGGTTACGCACTCGACTTCCACGCTAGAATCCCTGGTTCGATCCCCGGCTGGGAGATTTTTTTTTCAAAAATTATAGGAAAATATACGAATGGCCAAAGAAGTATAACTTCCACCATCTGGTCCGACGCAGACCCAATGTTTTTTAATACAAAAATGATATAAGACATAGGCTTACAGTCAAAAATTTTAAACAAAATGTATTTTCTATAAACATGTTTTTCGGGTCAAGGAATGTACAAACATATTTAAAAACTTATTTTTTACCACAAAGATTTTTTATATTTTTCTACTAAGGCTTGTCTAGTAATTGATTTTAAATGTCTGTTTTTCTGTTACAGGTTGCATGTGAAATCATGCCCCAATCGAACAAGATGCCTTCAAAACCCTAGCTGATCAGTAGGATAATGTTATGTGTAGTGATTTAGTTCTTATTTTCTATTTTGTTTAAATATTTTGTAATTATTTTCATTGCATGAAAACATTAAATTTGAATTAATACATTTTTTTAAGAAGTGGAAAGTATCCAAAACTAAAATGGTTTAGAATATTACACTTATTTTAAACAATTCTCATGTCTATAACATTAAATGTCTTGAGTACATTGTTTTGCTGCTATCATTATTTTTCTGAAAGAATAATATTTAGAACTTGGAGTAAATTTAAATGCACCAACTATTGAACTGTAATAAAAAATTCAATCTAGGTAAGTTTTAGAAAAAACTAAATACATTTCCAAATATTATGTTGATTGTCTTTGAACTGGTAAGATAACCTTTCCACGATACCAACTGCGTACTACCATCTCAAATGAAACTAACCTAATCGGTGCATTAACATAACAGATGAATATCTTGATTTACAAACTTTTTCAAGATCCCTTAGTTAATTAAATATTATTTCTCTTAGATTAGGAATGTTGTCAGTTTTGTATTAACTTGTATTTTTATGATTAGTTTAATATAGTGTTAAAACCTACTATATATAGCACTGCTTTTGTGTATTACATATAAACTACAATTTTGAATCTTTGCAGTTATACTAACCAGAAAGTTTTTTAAAATTCCAAAGTAATTTTTTACAGCTGTACGTTGCCATAAGAAGTAATTATTTATATTACATTGTATCTTCTGTTATGTCAGAAATTGTTCAACACCTTTTGTAATAATGTCTTTATTAGTCTTCTGTAATAAATACTTACGGTATCCCGAATACTTAATTGTACATGTAAGCTGACATGGAAATACACATAAATTAACACGTTTCCCACTATCTGTGGTTTAACTTTTTGGAGTCACTAGGATTTGGTGAAACACATCTATTTTGAAAATCTAATGCAACTGAACACAAGGCAAGTATTTAATACAATTTGATAATTATAAAATTTTTAAATTGGTATAAATTCAGGATTTTAGTAGAGCAATATGTTACATCATATTTTTAATTTGAAAGTGTAATAATTTTAATAAATAGTGTTTTATCTAATTCTAACCTATCCATACAGAGTAAGAAGTGATATAAAAGTCTTAAATTTGTTGTTTTTAAAGTTGTTTGGATAGCGACTAGAAACATATTTTAAGCTTAGTTTCATTGAAACCTAATACAATAATTTGCAAAACGATAGGTTTTGACAAAGTGTTCTGGAAACTCAATCAGCACATCAGTGCTAAGGCGTTAGACTTTTTTATACCCGTATGTGTAAATATTAAAGTAAGCTTTGGGTGGTAAATTAGTAGAATTTTATCGAACCTTTTTTATTAACATACTTTTTTATTTTTACCATAGTTTTAGAAACACAAATTCTCACTTTAAGATAATGTAAATTTAAAAACAAAATTGCTATTTCAAATTATTATACTATAGGATTTTTCCATTTGAAGAAAATTATGTTTACAAGTTTAGAATGCCTTATATTTTTATTTCTTTACTGGGTAGAGTAGATTCTGCATTTCTCCAAAGACGTTCAAATTAAATAAAAAAATTGTTTGTAGAAAATGTATTTCGTAACTAATATAGGTATGTGTTTTTTCGTTTGAAATTTATTTGAGCATTTATGTTTTTATATATTGTAATTTAAGGATGAATTGTATACATCAATTGGTAATATAAATAAATAGCTTTTGATTGCAATATACAAAATAATTGTAATGTGGTATTTGTATAATATAGTAAATTATGGTTTATGATTATAAAAAACAAACTAAGCAAGGCAGGAAATAAATAGAATTTTTAATTTTCTAAATATTTAAATTAATTTAGAATCTGCAACTGATCGAAAATATTAACATTTTTATTGCAATTTACAAACTTGAGTAACAAAATGTATTTGTTATCTCACGTAACTAACGTAAGTTAAGTTGTAATGAACACCAAACGGCAACAATTCCACGTGAAATTGCACCGCAGTAACTGTTTGAATATTACTAGTCAGCATAGACTAACAAATTGCTTTAGATTGTTTTGCAACTTCTATTGACTGAATATAACTGAGATTTTGTAAAGCAATTCTGTCATCAGCTGACTGCTGTTGTTGGTTTGTTATCATAATAAAGTTAATATGTTGAAATCTTTTTCTTTATTCCTTTTTTATTCTAGTTATTATATTTGTAAACTAAGTAATTCTTATCAACTCCTATAAAAGCGAGCGTACATACGTGAGTAACATATAACAGCTGATTTCACCCATCATCTTTAAACCCAGTGTAGATAGTGTATAGTTTACGACTTCAATCATTATAATTTCTTGTGAAGTTGATTTTTTTTTAAATATGAGTTAAAGAACTAATGAATGCTATAACATAAGTTATAATATTTGCTTTGAGGTCATAAGCTGTACGGTATATAAATTCAACCTTTTATCATCAATATATTTGTTTATACAAATTTAAAAAAGAGATAGACCTACCAATTAGTTTAACAGCTGATTTCACCCATCATCTGTAATACTTGAACAAACCCAGTGTAGGTGGGTGCGACGACCTTGAAGCTATACGGCCTGCGCTAAAGGGCTGGCGAGGGATTTTGACCGCATGCCAATGCCAATGATACAAAATCGTTTTTCGGGAATTCCTGACCCGACAGTTTGACTTTCGATCGTCTTTTTTCGCATCACGATTATTTAGCATTGATTGTATATGAAATGCTAGAAACCAGGAGAAATATTCGAATTAAATAAAATTTTGAATTATAGAAGTTTGAATTAGCCATGTTCCAGCGTAGTTAGTACCGCAAAATCTACAGATTCCCAGTACGAGGCAGTTTTGATTGTAGGCGAAGACATCGACCTGCTCAATGCGTCTTCTCCGGAAATGTGTTTCTGAAAAAATCTGGAAGAGGGAACGCCCCCAGACGTCATTTATTCATCCTCATCCTTCAAATTACAGAAAACCTCCTCCTTCGCCATCAGTGGATGTGATACAACAACTAATGACTTTGGGTTTGGAAAAACATAATTTTGTTCTTTATTCCAAAAGAATCCGCTGTTGGTAGAGGTAGGGGCACAGTTAACTTCTCTTGGTGCCTCAGTGGCTGACAGGCAAGGGAGAGGATTATGGTTGCTCTCTACGGAAGGGACCCCTAGCAGTCCCTGGAAAGTGTCTGTTTGGCAAACTTCAGCACGACAATTGCCAAAGTCAACTTTGCAAAGCTGCCTCCAACCTCTGATGCTGCCCACTACCACTCATTAAGGTGTTACCATCAAATAATTGTTTGGATGGGCATACAAAAAATTCATTAGAGTGGGGCTGGGCCAGGGGGAGGAGAGGTTTATACAACCTATAATGACAATGTCATGCAAGTGCTTAATAGGTTATCCCTCAGCTTGTGGATGTCGCAAATCGAGCCTCAAGTGCTTCACCTTTGTAAATCTTGCTCCGGACAGTTATGTGACAACAGGCCTCTTATTTTGCTCGAAGATGATGAATACGATGCCCTATAAAACAGCAACAGAATGTCCCGAAGAATCCCCCTTCCTACATCTCCAGTAGCTGTCAAACGCCCCAGCCTGTAAATAGTGTATTTTTTTATACATCCTAAAGAATGCTTCAGAGATCATAATACTTGAAATCAATTATTGGTTTTCAATACTCAAAAAACGGAATAAATTAAATGTAAACATTTTTTTACAAACATTAATCTTTATATTTAATTATAAATATTTACACGCATAAAGATAAAATCTTATCTTTGGAACAAATATTGCACATTGTTATAACATTGATTAAAATTAGGCTATACTGTATTAATATTTTATGTAAAAATATAAATGTTTAAATTTTCACATACTTAAAACAAAATTTAATATATAGAGAAAATAAGTATATTTTTCTAATTCTTTCAATGTTGTTTTATATTTTAATACTATCAGGAAATTAATATTAAATAACAACGATTGATTTAACACGTTCGCTACCACCATAGTAAAATTTCTCACTATGAATAGCCTAGCGTCGTATATATCCGGTTTCCATCCACAGACTGCTGCCTCAAAAATGTGCGACGCCTGGTCTAATTGAAACAAACTGACGTCGCATATTTCTGGCAGTGTTATTTTGTTATTTAACTGCTAATTTTAAAGACCTGATTTATTGGTGTCAGTATGTAAGAAGGTCTGCCGCTCGTATGCGGCGCTTGGTCTGTAACTTTGACGATTTTGAACGTAGGAGCGTGAATATGTTAAGTTCTCATGAAAATTACCCCTTTCTCACACCACAGTTCTTGGTAGTTTTCCTGCCTCTTTAGAATGTAAAGACGCGCAGTTCTCAGGAATCTCTCCTTCCCTTCTCACGTAACAATTCCTGGGAATTCTGTTTTTCTGCCTTTGTATTTCAGTCTTAATTGTTAGGGTCTACTGGTAGTGCTGCAACTTTCAAAACACTTTAAACACTTTGTTTATTTATTGCTTCAGAGTCTAACAAAAAACTTATTATGTTTCTTGACATAGACTGAACGTCGCATATATACGACTTCAAAAACGCTGAAAACAGTAAAAAAAACCCAAATAGGTATTGTTTGACACACCTTTTAAAAATTGTATTAACTCATTTGAACAAAATCATACTCTTGGTCTGTGGCGAATGTCACAACTGTTTGTCCCAGTCTATGTGTATTGCTTAGTAGTGTCACGATAGTCTGTGTCGATGAACCATTCAACACATATATTCGACACTCGGTAGCGAACGTGTTAAGTAACAAGAAGAAATACAGACATAATGTAAAATTACCTTTTACAGATACTTCTAACTTCGTAACCAGTGATGACTTTAAAGAAATGTATTTATTTATAAGGTAATGAGACAATTTAATTTTACAAATTAATTTCTGCTGTGATACTATATCTGCTACAACTAATTTGATTTTCTTTTTTGGTACATACATTTAAGCCACAAAACTAAATACATAATTTAAATACTATTTGTAACACATCTATCATAATTATGGCATAACATCAATAAATACATTATGGTACATTCAAAAATAAAATTTTTCTTAACATTTTATAATTAAAGTTAACACAATAATATCAAATATGGACAAATAAATACATAATAAGTTAAAAACATTAAAATTGTATATGTACTAGTATTTACAAGGCAATATTTTATTATTATACACACATGGAAGCTAAAATATAAAACCACATCAATTGGTTTGTACAGAAACTGTTGATAAAATAGAAATTTAGTACGTTTTGAGTTGACAGAAATACACATTTTAAAATTATTTCTGTGTAAAGATTGTTTATTCGTTTAATAATGATAATAGGAGAACAGATTTATTGTAAATATGACATACATTCTAAATCAATTTTTACTTTCTCCCCCTATACCATAGTATATGGAGAAAGTATTGTATTCGTCAAAATTTTCGAGTTTGAGTTTTTGGTGGAAATATCCGTTTTGGGTCCCCCTGAACCTAAAAAAGTGGTTTTCGGAGTGATGTCTGTGTGTGTGTCTGTGTGGATGTTATCAGACCTAGAGCCTAAACCAGTCGTCCGATTTTGATGAAATTTGGTATGGAGGTATTAATCCACGGTATCTCCAGGCGTTTTTTTCATTTTTGTGAATTTTTTATTTTTAAGGGTAATTTTCCCATAAAAACCCTTAAAATAACGGAAAAATCAACTTTTCTCAAAAACGGCTCTAACGATTTTGATTAAAATTTTATAGTTTATTAGGGACCTAAAGTACTATAAACTGTAAAATTTTGATCAAAATCGTTCGAGCCGTTTTTGAGAAAAGTTGGTTTTTCCGTTATTTTAAGGGTTTTTATGGGAAAATTACTCTTAAAAATAAAAAATTAAGTTCCTATAATGAGGGAGAAAGTATGTGTCAGTTTCCTGATACCGTTTATTTCTGAATAGTTTCTATTTGAAAATACATCTTAATCTTTGTATTACTCTTGCCACTTACCATGTCTAATTTACTACATAAAGCTATTTATTAGCCATGTGAATTGCAGTATTTTTAAAGAAGGCAATCTTAGTTTAATAAAGACAACAAAACATGCTTGATTCAAGGCCGCTGCATCTTTTTGTTTAATTGTAAGAACTGGAAATGGTTTTGTAAATACAGTACATAAATTTTAGAAGAAATCAAATAAATATTGAATTTTCTTATTTAACATTTTACTGTTATAAAATGTTATATTATGTAGATAGATGTTGTCAAAAGTAATTTATTATTTACATAAACATATTTCATATACAAATAGAAAAATTATTTTATTTAAATACAAAAAATAAAAAACAATCGATGGCTGATTATGTATCGAAATATAAATTGAGTAAAATAACATATTAAAATTTAAGTAAATGTTGGTTCGTCAACCATGGTACTTTTCTAAAAGGAGTTTTGCTACCACAGGCCATTAAGTGGTAATTGTTTCCAGTTGATTCAAATAAAAGACATGAGCTAACACAGTTATGATGATTTTGTAGTTTTTTTCTTCGAGGCGGTGGTAGAGCATAATCAAAGTTAAGAAAGAAAGCGCCATGATGAGGAGCAAGATAGGTGCAACCATCCGGAGTATGTACTTTCTTTGGAAGTTTAGCTG